>JAOEHI010002461.1:0-11656 GCA_025447815.1 Percopsis transmontana
AAGAAAGAGAGGGGGAGAGGATGAAACACTGTTTACACTGCAGGCATAGTGTATATTTTACACATTGCAATTCTACATAATTTTGACACAATCCATTCATAATACAAATGAAAGCAATTGGAAATGTCTATTTTATGTTCATCTGTTTGGTTGACCTTTTATTTTGCTTTATTTTATGTGACTGCCATTGTTTCCTGGCAGAGCGTGGTGAAACTGATGCAGGGACTTCTACAGTGCATGATGAGACAGGTAAGCCTCCTGCTCTGTCAAGGATGATTGGTAACATACCAGTTAGCGTCTATTATTCAATGTCTTTACTGTTATAAATGGAGCCTTCAACATACTGCCCTACTGTCTACGGCCCCCATGTGAGGGGGAAAAAAGCTACTAGGAATAAACAAATAAAGCAACAGGTTCACAGTAGTGTTGGTGTCGGTGTGCACGCAGGTGGCTAAGGTGGAGACATTCAAACACACCCAGAGCACAAAGGATTGTTTACATGCCAAATATCACACTCCCACTTGTGCCACGGTGGTGGGGGACGACCAGTGGGGCCATCTACAGGTGGATGCAACCTCTGTTTACCTACTGGTACTGGCCCAGATGACTGCCTCAGGTAGGGTCAGGGGGTGTGTGTGTGTGTTTTCATTTTTTTCTGCAAATGGATTGATTTATATATATCTTAATTCCCCAAAGAAGGAAATAAGAAGTGTTTTCTCAAGGATTTTAGTTGGACAATACGTTAATTAATAAGGGGCAGGACAGTCTAGTGGTCTGGGTGTTGGATTTCCAGTGGGAAAGGCCCCAGAGTTGGCCTACCTGTAAGCATCCTTGAGCAAGATGCCTAACCCCTACCTGCTCTATGTAATAGCACCATGTAATTGTAAGTCACTTTGGATAAAAGCGTCTGCTAAATGACAAAATTGTAAATTGTTACTTACTGTAGAGAAAGTAGAAGTTTTTTATGTGTAATACATTTAAAAATGATACAACGGATCTGAAATAGTTTGGAATAGTCTGACTTTGTGGCACTTAAAAACATGTCTAATGTTTGCTTGAATTCAGGCCTCTGTATCATCTCGAACCTTGATGAGGTAGCCTTCATCCAGAACCTGGTATTCTACATAGAGGCTGCCTACAAAGTAGCAGTAAGTTGCACTTGAACTTCTGAAGCATACGAAGCATGGAGGGGCAGAGGCAGTCATGGAGATCCGTGAGAGACATAGTGAGATTAAAGCTCAGAGGCTAGGTTGAGAAAGGGAGTGAAGCAGTCTGAAAAGGCAAAAGTGGCACAAGAGACTGAATTATGCTGAGACAATTAATATAGCAACACTGGAAAATTGACTGTTGAAGCTGAAGTGCGGTTCTCTGTATCTCTGAAGGACTATGGGATGTGGGAGCGAGGCGACAAGACCAACCAGGGCATTCCTGAGCTCAATGGCAGTTCTGTTGGCATGGCTAAGGTACAGTACTGTAGCTAAAATGTGTTTACCACACAGTAAAACTCCTGAATGTTTCAAAAGTAGGTATGCAAGTCTGTGTGTGTGCTTTCAGGCAGCTCTAGAAGCTATCGATGAGCTGGATTTATTTGGGGCTCATGGAGGGCCGAAGTCAGTCATCCACGTTTTGCCTGATGAGGTTGAACACTGTCAGGTATCTTCTTGCCTCAAGTTGCCTGAGTAACTCTTAATCATGTCTATAATGTCACCTGGTCTCAGTGTTTCCACCCATCTGTTCTAATGTCCTATCCCCAGTCCATCCTGTGCTCCATGTTGCCACGGGCTTCTACCTCCAAGGAGATTGATGCAGGTCTGCTGTCTGTCATCTCCTTCCCTGCTTTCGCTATAGAGGACGCCGACCTGGTGGCTGTCACCAAGTCTGCCATCATAAACAAGCTCCAGGTGCAGTGTATTAAAGCTTCAGTAGTGCCTATTCTGTTCCTATTCTATTCTATTAGAATAGTCTCTTGTACAAGGTGAGGATGACACAAAATTCATATTTTTCACATACTTTCAGGGTCGATATGGCTGCTATCGTTTCATCAGAGATGGATATCGTTGTCCTAGAGAGGTATGGTAATCCAAATATTATACATTTTAATGATGTTTTAATCGTACTATATATTTAAATGATGAATTATATAATGATAGCGCTGCATTGTTCAACACTTGCGCAAGATTCAAATGAACAAATAACAGCTGAACAATTAAACCTAACATACAAATTAGAACTGGTTTGACCTGGAGCATTTAATAGATTATTTAAATATGAATTGGTTGTCACCTATTAAAACCTAAACAAGCCTTTAATGAGTAACAGATTTGTATTGGAGTCTAATTGTAAATGGTATATCTCTGGTAGCGTTACATAACATAGTTTGAGCTTTCTGTTTGTATATGTTTCAGGACCCGACTCGTCTACACTATGACCCGGCAGAGCTCAAGCTGTTTGAGAATATCGAGTGTGAGTGGCCTGTGTTCTGGACTTATCTCATCCTTGATGGCATATTTTCTGGGGACCAAGTACAGGTAGGCTGGGCTGACCTCCGTTCACTTGACATAACATTGAAGCTATGCTACAGTTTAGCAAGCAAACTGTTACACTGTTGTTTATCCTGTACAGGTACAAGAGTATCGGGAGGCTCTGGAGGGCATTTTGATCAGAGGAAAGAATGGTATCAAACTAGTGCCTGAATTATACGCTGTACCACATGAGAAGGTAAGCTATTCTGTTCTATTCTGGAATTTGTTTTTGGGGAAATAATTTTGTTATTCCGCCGTGCTCTTTAGTGACCTGTGTGGAAAAATATGTCTAGAGTGCCCTGAAAAGTTAATAACAAACTGGAAAACACATTTGTCTGCACTATCATACATTCCCTGTATTCAACAGTAAGACTAAGAACATGTTTGCTTTTGCAGATGGAGGAGGAGTACACTAACCCTCACACTGTGGACAGAGTGGCCATGGGACAACTGCCTCACATGTGGGGACAGTCTCTCTATATACTGGGTTGTCTTTTGGCCGAGGTAGGCGATAACACGGCCTATTTTAGCTAGCAAGAGACAAGCACACCAACATGAAATGAGCAAAGGCCTAAGCTGCAAACGAAATGCCATAAACAAAAGGGTGAAATAGAGAAGGCGTTTTAGTATTACAACACCGTCAGTTCTCTAGAGAAAGAAGCTTCACACACTTCCTTGAAGTGGTGTGTAATAGGAGATCGATGCCACAATAGGAGATTGGTGCCACTCAAAAGGAGCTACTCAAAAAGCATTGTTAGAAATTATTTCAGTGTTGATCAACATCAACATACATACATTTCCCCATTTCCCTTATAAATAAAGAACCCAGAGCATTAGGGTAAATTCAGTTATACACTGCCATACAGTACCTCACTTTCTGTGTGTCTTTCCATTTCTCATGTAAGGGATTCCTTGCACCAGGAGAAATCGACCCTCTCAACAGGAGATTCTCGACCAACTTCAAGCCAGACGTTGTAGTGCAAGGTCTGTGTCAGGTGCACATCTTGTGTCCAGCAGAGACACAGGCATCTTTACATAGCGTTTAATGGATTAGTCCTTTTAGGTTACGATGTATTGACCCTGAAGGCCGATTTATACTTCTGCGTCGCATCAACGCAGAGGCTACGCCGTAACCTATGCAAGGGGTCTACGCCGTCGTGAGCATTTATACTTGTGCGCTGGTGGGTCTGCTGCGCGGACCTGTGGCGTTGTGCATGTGTGACACGCCGAGCACCCACTACATGGCAATGGATGTCCTGCTAAGCTCACGGATTTAGAGTGTAAAAGTTTTTAGGCATATATAATAAAATATTTCTTTCCAGCGAAACTCTTAATTACACCAATACTGTGCATGGGAAACAGTTTGTGCCGATAGAAAAAGTAATTATGAAAGTATTGTAGTTTTTCGCTAGGAAATGCCCTCTAGTGAAAGTGAAACTCATGAGGAGTCATGTTCACGGCATATAAAAATATTTATTTTCAGCGAATGTACACCAATATTGTGCTTGTGAAACAGTGTGTGCGTGGGGGGAGATGGGGGGCAGGATAGTCTAGTGGTCTAGGAGTTGGATTCCCAGCCGGATGGGTTCGAGCCCAGAGTTGGCCTACCTGTAAGCATCTTTGAGCAAGATGCCTAACCCCTATCTGCTCCATGTAATAGCAGTATGTAATTGTAAGTCGCTTTGGATAAAAGCGTCTGCTAAATGACCTAATTGTAATTGTAGAAGATATACTTATAAAGATTGCAATTCCAAAGCACTTCCAAAGGCATATGGTCTTCCATACAGAAATAGCTGACACACCCACAAGTCCCTGAAACAGTTGTTTTGGTCTGTGTCGCCACGACGTGTAGTTACATTTTTAGGGAGGTGCGCGTCAACCGCATAAATCGGCCTTAAATGTGTGTGTGTGTGTGTGTGTGTGTGTGTCCAGTTTGTGTTCTAGCGGAGTGTGAGGAGATCCAGGAGTTGCTAAGTGAACACGGGATCCAGGTCCAGACAGTATCGGAGGTTTTACCCATCAGGGTTATGCCTTCTCGCATTCTTAGCCATATATATGTCAAACTAGGTAACCATCACATGCTTTACTCAGTTATAGTCGGTGTGTAAGCTTGTCTGTGCTATTATACGGTACATCTGCTGATGTTTCTACAGGAAACTGTAAGAAACTAAACCTGAGCGGCAGACCTTACAGACATATTGGAGTCCTGGGAACTTCTAAATTCTACGAAATTAGAGGCCGCACCTACACATTCACCCCTCAGGTAGACTTATAGCTCTAAATTACATTGATTTGTAAACGTAAACAATCACAATAGTATTCTTAACTATGTTTTAGGAGGATATAGGGTACAGGGCTTATACATGTATGTGACTCACTCTTTCGCGTTTTCATTAGGTCAGTAGGAAAGTGAAACAGCAGGAGAGAAAATATTTATTCCTAGACTAGTCATGTTACTTTCATTGGATGCTGTCTATTTAAAATTTCACTTTATCACTCCCTTTCCCATCTTTTTTTGTGCTCTCCCTCCAGTTTCTTGATCACCACCATTTCTACTTGGCTTTAGACAACCAGATGATTGTAGAGATGTTGCGTACAGAGTTAGCCTACCTCTCGTCCTGCTGGAGAATTACCGGGCGACCCACACTGACTTTCCCCATCACCCGCAGCATGCTTGGTAAGCTGGTCTGCGTCCAACACTTAGTGCTATAGCAGTGGAACTGGCAGCTGTACAAACTGTCTGAAGATCTGGTGTTGACACTAGGGAATCGTTCATGACATGTGCTAGACCAGAAGCTGAGTTTCCTTTTTCATCCCTCAATGACTTCCAAAAACATAATGCTATTGTGTCTATCGCTGAAAAATGTAGTTATAACATACAATTGTATGATTACAATTACATTTAGAAGGCGCTTTTATCCAAAGCGACTTCCATTGCTTGTACAGTATGCTCTAATATTCCATTTACATTGTTTTACAATGTGTAATTCTGTTGCTGTGTGTACCATCTAGTTGAAGACGGTGAGGGGATTGACCCATGTATCATGTCAACCCTGAGGAAACTACAGGACGGCTACTTTGCAGGCGCCAGGTCTGTCTTAATGTGCCGCCTCATAAAGCTTACTATTTTGTTACCGCAACAATGTTGTCACATAATAATATTATAATTTATAAAGTCATAATGACCAAAATGTATTAACATTTTATTCAAAATAATAAACTATCTTGAAATCATCTCACTGCCCCCCCAAAAACATCTTCCACATTGAGAACAACTGCCATAGATTAGATTTTATGTTATTGCTTGTGTGTGTATATGTGTGTGTGTAATTGTTGGTACGTATGTATTACAGGGTACAGATGTCAGACCTCTCTATTTTCCAGACCACTTCCTTTCACACTCGGCTAACTTTCCTAGATGAGGAGATTGATGAGAGCTTCCTAGAGGATGAAGAGGATGATGAAGAATACGAGGAGAAAGACAACAGTAGAACCTCAGGTATTTTGTGTAACTATGAGAGTGTCTTCTCCTAACTTTTCTCCTAACTTTTTTTCTCCCCTTCAGGTGGCCCAGAAGGCATGTTTGACCAGTACCTCACCCAGCTGCTCCACAGTACCACCACCAGGTGTCATCTCCCTCCTATCCAGAGGGGGCAGCACCACGTGTTCAGTGCGGAACACACCACTAGAGATATCCTGTCGCTTATGGCTCAGGTTCAAGGACTTAACATGCCCAGTGAGTTTTTCAGTGAGAAATCACATTACACTGTAGTTGGGAAGTGGATGCCTTGCAGTATAAGACCTGTACTTGTGTACATCCTAGCATGTTCTCATGTGTTTTAGAGTCAGCCCTCTATCTGCCTGTGACTCCTGCCATGAGCAAACACCGTAAATCTCTCAACCTACTTGAAGTTCCTCATCCTCTCCCCAGCGCACTGGCAAAACAGCATAAGGTACTTTGACTTCTGCACAAGTAAACGTGTGACATTAAAGGGACACACCTCAACAGACTTATCGCTAAGCCCCGCCCCTCAAACGTTTTTTAAAGCCCCCAAAATGTCTTTTTCGAGTAACAGGTGGTTATTTATAGATATATAATCTGTCAAAATATGGTTATTTTTGGTCAAGATTGGCAAAAAATATACCCGTCTCATACTGTAGTTAGTGTTAGACACTGATCTAATGACTTATCTGAGAATTCTCAAAAAAAAAAAAAAAGAAATCCGGAAGTCCACTTTGATCCCATCCACCCAACACTAATAAAAAGCACAACAATAGTTTAAATTATTTAACAACGACGGAATAAAAAACAAGTTCAATATAGGACTATCTGTAATGGTGTCCAATCAATAACACAATTACTGTACAAATAATAACACAATTGCTATACCCCGACACACTGGAACTAACAAGGCCAACATTAAAGTTCAGTTACAAATATAGAACTTAAATTCAACCTAAATCCCACACTGAAGACAAGGAGCTCTGGGGAAGGAGGGGAGAGAGATGATGATGGCTTTTTATGTGTCACGCACACATTTAACTCAGAGTGAACATACTCAGAGTTGATTGAACTAACTCAGATTAGCTTTTCTGGAACCAAAAACTCAAGAGTTTCCCATCTCAGAGTTCAGGGTTAGGCTCAGAGTTTGTTAAACCTGCTTTCTGGAATACACCCCAGGGCCCCAGTGTCCCTTTAATAGTTCCCCTTTGAGAGACCACACTCTTCGTTTTCAGTATTCTTCTTTCTGAAACGTCATGGTTGCATTTTCATTCACTTCAAGTCCCACAGTACTGCTGACCTACACTTGCCCAGAGACGCCCAAGGAAACACAGACTTTGCAGGCCTGGTGAAACAGCTGAGTCTTTGTCCCAGTCTGCAAGACCAGGCGGACATCCTTTACATTCTCTACATTATGAAGTAAGAAGACCCAACTCTCACCTGTTCATAATCACGTTAACATGACCGCTAAAAATGGTAATTTAATGTCTTGCGGTGTTCACTGCCGAGCAGAGGATCTGATTGGCTGGTTGAGGTGTCCGGTCCCGGCCAGGGTGAGGCGAGTGTACGATCTCTGTTGGAGGAGCTGTACGTGCAGGCTGGGGTGTGTAGGGAGTGGGGTCTCATTAGATACATCTCTGGAATCCTGCACAAAAGAGTGGAGGTCCTGGCTGAGGTTAGTTTGTTGTTGTTTTTTTCATTTGATTGCCTCATAGGATCTATTACAGAGGCTCTCCTTCAACTGTACGACATTGTTGAAGCCTGATGTCTTAAGAGATGTTACATTTTGTTACATACTACATATACAGGTGCATCTCAAAAAAATTGGAATATCGTGGAAAAGTTCATTTTTCCCCCCCTGTAATTTCATGCCTAACCTCTATCTGCTCCATGTAATAGCACCATGTAATTGTAAGTCGCTTAGGATAAAAGCGTCTGCTAAATAACTGTAATTGTAATTCAAATTATGAAACTTTCATATGGTCTAGATTCATTACACATGAAGTGAAATATTTCAAACCCAAATCCAAAAATAAAAAGAAATCTAAAAAATGTATAATACAGAAATACTAATAAAAACTAATATTTCTGAAAATACTTTTCAGAAGGTCAACATTTCTGTATTATAAATTCTTTATTCTAATATTTTGAGATGCATGATTTTTGAATTAATGAGTTGTAAGCCGTAATCATCAAGATTAAAACAAAAAAATACAGTGAAATATTTCACTTTATGTGTAATTAATGCAGAATATATGAAATATATATGAATTAAATTATGGAAAAAAGGGAATTTTTCCACGATATTAAACATTTTTAATACCATGTCTTGCATACCACATTTGTTTTTTATGTACTAGCAGTTTTTATACTACAGGTTTAGCCCAAAGATCTGTGTGTTTTATTCCAAGTTTTGGGTTCAATCCCTTATGGGCCTACCTGTACGTATCTATGAGCAAGATGCCATTTTAATGCCCTTAATACCTCCAAACGAAATGGGTTGCTTTACATGAAAACGTCTGCCTAATAACCCAATTGTAAGTTTGTACAGCGTTGCCATAACAAGCTTTTCCCTATCAGTAATAAAAACATAACATTTATAAAACAGGGAAAAGTCACTTAAATTATACATAACATGGAAACCCCAAGCCTATAAAGCACCTTCCACAAGAATAACATAATAAGATAAACCTGTAACCCAGGTAGCCCTTATTATTTTTTAATTTAATTAAATCCATGTTTACAGGCTTGCACAGATCTAATTTCCCATCACAAGCAGCTGACAGTTGGTCTACCACCTGAACCTAGGGAGAGAATTATAACAGCGTAAGTTCTCATCCATGAGAAATTTGGTATTGACTTGGAAACTTTCGGTTATTAAACCTAAATTTGAAATCAAAGATTTAACTGTTCGTTCCTGTTTCGGTTACTGGCACCAGTCCACTCCCTCCAGAGGAGCTGAACACTCTAATCTATGAAGCTAGCGGTCAGGACATCAGCATAGCTGTGCTCACTCAGGTACGTCCACAACCTAAACAACACGGCTGCTGCAAGACATGACCGTACAGTACCTGTATGATGACTTCTCTGTGCTTGGTGTTCATTTCCTATAGGAGATCATGGTCTATCTGGCCATGTACGTGCGCTCCCAGCCTGCTCTGTTTGGTGATATGCTCAGGCTCAGGATAGGACTCATCATTCAAGTGATGGCCACTGAGCTTGCTCGCAACCTACACTGCTCTGGTGAGAACGCACACGCCACACATGCATACGCATCAATATTGTTATCAGACTAATGAATAAAAGTCTATATGTATTACTTTTGTAGGCGAGGAGGCCTCTGAGAGTCTGATGAGCCTCAGTCCGTTTGATATGAAAAACCTCCTGCACCACATCCTGAGTGGCAAGGAGTTTGGTGTGGAAAGGAGCAGTGAGTCACCTATTTTCTCTCTCATAAACCTCATTTGTAAAACAACACTTGAAATCTATGTGTTTTTTTTTTCTGTAAGAGAAGAGAAGCAAGTAAATATTGTATGTGTGACAGGGGAAATTGCCCTTTGGGTGATAGAACAGGAGAGGGAAAGTTGAGGCAGATGTAAAAGAATGGTGTAACGTCCAGCGCTGCACCTAGGGACGGCTTCCTTAGGCAGTGCGACCGCCTGTTTTCCGCTGACCGGGCTGGGGAAGCCCAGAGGGTTCGTAACACTTGAGAGCCCGGCCGGGCTCTCAAGTGGGCGGTGGCGGCGGTGTACCAGAGTCGGGGAGGGCAGCTTTCCGATTACCGCTGGTTTGGGGGTGATAAACAGGAGGGGGACGCACCTTCCCTAGGCGCAGTGCTGGACGTTACAGATAATGAGAGAACCCCCAAAGGAATAGTAATTTCTTAAAATTTTGTCTCCATTTGTCTCAGTGCGACCTATCCAGTCAACAGCCACCAGCCCTGCCATCTCCATCCATGAACTAGGACACACTGGAGCCACCAAGACCGAACGTAGCGGCATACACAAGCTCAAGAGCGAGATCAAGCAGGTAACGTGAACACATGAGCTACAGAAACGCAGACTTGAAGTGCTATGACGTTGTAGCTGAATTATGCCTTTCCCTTCCGTTTGCCTGTGTGTGTGTGTCTAATACTCTCTTTGCTTCTGATTGCAGTTGGATGACTCTCGTCCGTTGAGTGTGGGTTGACATTAATATCATCTATAAACATTTGACTGTTTTATCTCTAACCTCACACTGTTGAATATCATATACACTGCCGGCTTTTATCATTTTAAAACAGCACTATATCACCGTTTTCTATAAAAACGGTATCTTATAACGAAGGCGCTTTTCAGAATTCACAAACAACTTTCACATGCAAAGGCTACATAGGAATTACATCCAGCCACTCTGTCATGTCATGTTTAACAGGTTAACCTGTTGCTTACAATGATCCATGCCTTTCACATCTAAAATCTACAGTATGTTTTCATTTCAGCATGGAATGGCATCTTTTGTTTGTTAACTCACCTCCTGTGCCAACAAGTCTGTATTAGTGGGATGGCATCTCAGACCCACTCAAACTGAAGCCTCACTCCTGTCATTTTATCATATCATTTGTAGATCTGTGGCAGTGGCTATTCCATCAGTAGCAATGTCACGTCACCTCGCTCTACGGTAAACCATTTCATTTCAGCACATGAGCCATATTAAGTTATTTGGCATGCCTGCCCCTCAAATTCCTAGTTAAAATGGTAGTCATAGGATACTAATAGGATGGTAGTTATATTTAATGTGTCTGCATTGTGCTTGTGAGCGTTGTTTACGTGTGCTTGTGTTTCAGTGTGTGTATGATGTTCCTTTCTACAGCGTTGTAGCAGCCCCTCCACCCCTAGTGGGATCCTGTCACCAGTAAGCACTGGCCCAGCCGACAGCCAGCTTTACTGGGAGGAGAGACAGGGTCAGTGGCTGCGGAGGCGCAGGCTAGACGGCGCTATCAACAGAGTACCCATGGGATTCTACCAGAAGGTCTGGAAAATCTTACAAAAGTGCCATGGCCTGTCCATCGACGGATATGTCCTGCCTTCCTCAACCACCAGAGAGGTCTGTGTTGTGGAATTTCTATATTTAAATGATTATTAGACAACCAACTCTTTCTGTTAAGTTTATTACACTTTACACGCAAGTGGGCAAACAGTATCCTTTAGACCGTGGTCACAGTAAATAATGCGCAAAACATACTTTTATTAGTTTTATAGTAACAAACAGCCCGCTCTTCACGTACCACTGTGCACCTGATTAAAACTGTAGAATGGCACCACTAGTTAGACAAAACAGTCGCTCTTACTGCGAGACATCTAGACATCGGCCTTGGTCATTACCTTCATAATAAGACACAAGCAAGGTACGTTATAATAACAGACTAGGTCTTAGGTCAGATTTTTACTGCTGGTAATTTTCAATCACAGTCTGGGCCTCAGTCTTGCTATTTGGCACAATATTTAGACTTATATAGCATGTAGAATGATTTTAAACATTCAATATTCTTATATTTAAAAAAAAATAATATATAGATTAGGGCTGTCAAAAATAGCGCGTTAACGACGTTAATTAGTTGTTTGTTGTTAATTACGTCAATTTTTTTAACGCA
>JAOEHI010002462.1:0-11653 GCA_025447815.1 Percopsis transmontana
CAGGAGTTGATCAACACCCTTTGCATGTCTGTTCAATCTGCTGAAGAAGAAATAAAGAAATCAAAGTGCAAATAAACTACAAGTGTTTTCATGTTTAATGCACTTCCTTTTTAAGATTGAGACTGAAACTGACCCAGCTGCACCTGGTTAAATGTCAGCTAGCAGTGATAAACAATAAATAAAAAGGAACTTACTCAAGTGTATTTTAAATGAACTGCTGTATGTTTTACTTTTAGCTTTGTAGACTTTTGTCCCAACAAACACTTACATTGAAATACCAGCAGAGTAACATTGCCTCTAAAGTTCCTGTACTTATTTCTACCCACAGCATTTTATGATAATTGGCAATCATACTCAAACTATAGACAATTATATACAATGAATGTGGCCTGTACAAATTGGACTGTGCAAGGACATGGGATGAGTTTCCAATGACGCAAACAACTGAATAGAAAATGCAAAACATATCAGTAATATAGTACATGTAATGTTATTTTGTAAAGTTATAGCAATAGAAAACTCGTGACACCTGAACAACATCCGGGGCACTGAGCTGTCACTCAAAAACTCACCAGCCAATGGCGACGCTCCCCTGAAAAAGCCCGCCCACGCGAGAGGTTTGTGTCAGAACTGCAAACAAAAAGTCAGGCAGCGCAAACGTGAGACCTGGCATCGTAACCGCGCAGCCGACAGGGAGAACAAAAGTCTGATCAGTGAGAAAGCAGCAAAGGGAGCTGTAAACAAAAAGATATATTATCAAAGAAGTAAAAGACCATTAGTTTGTTTGCAAGATATGAGTTTTACTTTTGACTTGACTTATTTTTTTAGCTTGAGTTAGTTTTGTTCTCTCTCAAATTCTTTTTTTTTGTTTCATATCTGAAAAGTTTTGTTTGACTAAATTGGTACAAATCTGATTCCATACAGACATGTTGCTTCAGTGTGTGAGCTTGGCTTGCTGTAAACCAACCAACCAATCAGCTCATTAAATATTTCATGAGCCCACCAAAAAAATTGGAAAACAGCCCTTCCATTCTAGGGCCAATACATATGGTTGTAATGGGGGTGTAAAACTTTATCTGGGCATCTCCCCCCCGACCAAAGTCACATGCCTTCTATGCCTTCTATGTAAACATGCACATTCTCCATTCATTCCTATGGCATGTACTGAAAAGTACCAATACATAATAAAGTTAAATACAAGTACACCTTCCCATGGATACCTGAATGATTTGAAGTATGAATGTAGTTGAAAAGTTGAAAATGTGGAAGGAGTTGACGAGGAAGAATAAAAAAGACCAACAACATTAAGGTGTGCTAGCTTGTAAGATAGCCCACAATAACCTCTGCAAATTGACAGGAGTTATATTTTCAGTATACCAAATGAATGTTCTAGATTAACCGTCAAACAATTACTACGGGCAAACATTGAGCTGTAGAGATAAATGTAATTATTCAAGCTCTAGCCATTTGTTTAATTACATCAAAGAGTTTCAAAGGCTTATTTCTATTTTTCTTCACATGTAAAGGAATCAGTGTCGTTTGCCAGGAAACCCAACAATGTGAAGTCAGCTCTCCAGTGGGCCACATTCTGGATCTGGGACTTGGGGGGATTTGGTGCTATGGTGGAGCTAATTGCTTTAAGCCAATGAGACAGAATTAATCTTCCCATTTAGGAAGATTAAGGAAAAGAGGGGAAGAGAGAGGGAGAGAGAAAAAAACAAAAAAGTGAACAGAAACAACTGTGACAGTGATAAAGGACGAGCCAGCTAGCATTCTTTAATCAGGAGGTAATGATTAGAAAGATTGAATAGTGTGTCTGTGTAAACGTTAGTTAGTCAGCTGACTAAACTATCCGTTTTTCTCTGTATTTTGCAGTGTGCGTTTGTGTGTGTGTGTGATCACACAGTTGTAGTGTTGTAGTGAGGAGAGGGGGGGGGGGGGTCCAGTAGGTGGTCATTGTGGGTATGTGTGTGTGTTTGTGTGTTCTGAACATGGATCTTATTCCTAGCTTTTATTAAATATTTATATGAAGAAGTGGGCAGTCCATGTGGTTTCAAAGACTGCAGAACAAGCAGTGGACCATCTAAAGTCACATACCACACACACCAGTCAAACGGAAAATATACTGTCTATCTGAAATAAACTAATATCCTGTATCTGCTAGATCTGTGCCTTCTTAATCAACTTTTTCTTCATAGAGGGGTCTGATTTGAAATCAATTTGTGACACTAGATGGCAGTAAAAAGTCTTAATAAACAATATTCTTGTGGGTAAAGGTTTATTGCACATTTAAAGGTCCAGTGTGTAATTTCTAGTGACTTCTAGTAGTGAGGGTTGCGAATTGCAAACAGTCAGTCACTCAAGGCCTACCCCTCCCTTTGAAAACACAAAGGAGAAGCTACGGTGGCCAACGTAGGATTAAAAAATGTCGTCTGAGACAGCAGAGAGTAACAATTCAAGCAATGAGGTTTCTATATATCGAGATATTAACAAATTATATTTACTTAATTATTCAGTAAAACCACGTTATTGCGAATGTTGGACAAACAGAAGAACTAAGTTACATTAAACAATCCAACCATCGGCGTCGCCAGGTCATTTTTCCGGGGCTTCAGCCCCGAATGTTTTGAATGTAGCCCCGAATGTAATTTTAAATGTATGCAACACAAAGTTTAGGTGCAGTTCAACAACAACAAAACCACCACCACAAATCTTGCCTGAATGAATATGCAATAATGTTCATGGCGCAGCCTCTCTCGCGGGTCTGCAAAGAGCGCAATAATATTGCTACATTTTGTTTGAAGTTCACGAGATGTGACGTGACCTCACCCTCGCATTTACTAGGCCCTATGCATTACGTGCGCATACAGTAGGTGTGTAGCTTTAGCTTTACTATATGTACCGTTAATTTGTGCATTGCACATACGGCAACTTATTTTGCTTGCGGTAACCCTGACGGCGCAGTGTCACGGTCCGCCATACACACACGCCATCATATAGCCACGTCCTGAAGAATCTGGGCTCAGCCCAGGATGTTTTCCAATTGCGTGCACGTGGTGTAAAGTGTGTTTACTTGATTGCTGCACACCTCTGGCAGTAGATTCATCAAAACTCCACAAACATATTCCACAAAGTTTCAAGTGTCACCTCATTACTAAATTTGCAAATAGGCTTATTACATTACAGCCCTCTAAAGCTCTTATAATGATTAAAAATATACATTTTGAAAGAGTTTGCTTCAAGCAGGATTCGATAAAAGCATCAGGACAACGCGTGTAATTAATCGACTAAGCCATGGAAAGTAATTTGAAATTTTGGGCTTTTATAATATTAATCAATCAACGTCATCATCCCTGTAACATTTTGTTACAGGGGTCTTAAAACATCTGGTTACCTGTCAGCACGGGAGGCATAAGGCATGAAAAGATTATCCTATTCATTGGATTATTCCCCTGATAAATGTGATGTCCTTCATACATCACATGCAATACTGTTAAATGTGAACAGCCGTCAATCATACATGATCTATATTGTGTAATTGAGGAATTATTTGGTACGTTTATATTGAAATTCCAATAATCTAAGGCATCAAGTATTGTGTACAGCGTACAATACAGCGTCTGTATTGTGTACAGCAACCTTGCTGAAAGGTAACCAGTTGTTTTAAGCCAACCCAAAAAAAAATTACGGGGATAATGAGTTGATGATGAATCGATTAATATTAGGATAGACCAATATCTATGGCTTAGGTGATAAGTTACACACTTTGTATTTATGTTATTTTCTGACAGCATGATCGAATCCTGCTTGAAGCAAACTTTAGATTTTCAAAACGTATATTTTAAATCATTTTAAGAGTTGTAGAGTGATGTAATAAAATACTCATTAATATAAGCCTATTTGCGAATGAAGGTGACACTTCAAACTTTCTGGAATATGTTTGTGGAATTTTCAATACATCTGCTGCCAGAGGTGTGCTGCGGTCAAGTAAACTCGTGATTGTAAAGCAGTAGGGACATAACACCGGCACGGGTAAATATAGGCAGGCGTGAGGAACTGATAGACCTGCAGTAAAGTCGGATACACTCATCTAGGCAGGAGACTCATTTCCCTTGACCGGCAAATCATTTGCCTAGCCAGCCGAGCTCTGCTTTATCCGCTCATTAGCACAGTCACTGACTCTCTTAGGCAAGCTACTCACTCGCCTCGCCCAGCTTTCAGCTTGTATTACAAAATTCTAATACTAATTCAAGGCATATTTTTGTTACAGTTTACCGTAATAGGCTACGGCAGCGTATTGCTGTCACCCCAGAAAAAGAAAAACAGATCAGTAGCCTATCACTTTATAGTGTAAAGTTATTTTGATAAAAATATGTTTTTCACATTTTAACAAGATATTTTCACGTTATGGAATTTTAGTTTTTATGATATTATAATATTTTAATATTCATATTAATTACATAGGCCTATATTGCTCAATAGCTGTATGGCCTAGTGCCACAAAATCAACTTTGTTATACTTGTCTTAGACCCCTTCACAATGCACACCCTTTTTTTTTAATGATTTTTTTATGATTTTAATATTCATATTTTTAACACATATTGCTCAATAACTCAATAACTGGCCTAAAGACATGAAAACAATATTTATCTGTTCTTTTTAGGCCCCTTTGAAGTGTTATGCAGCAAACCCACAATCAAAAAGAGTGAAGGAATGGGAAGTCCATTACATTTACTACCAGGTCACAAACCAAGTGGACAACACATTCCTATCAGTGCTGCCTAAAGAGTCCTATCCACCAAATTCAAATGGAAAAGACCAATAATGTATCCTTTGCACAGCAGAAATAGGATTATATTGATTTACTTGGTCTGACGTCGTGCGCCGCAGAGGCAAATCCAGCAAGAAATCAAGTAAGAGAGCACCAACCCCCAATCCACCACCTGAACTCACACTGCAAAACAGGTACGAATCACTTACTCGGAACGAAATGTATGTAAATGAACCTAAGGAAGCCACTACACTAGCATTAGGGCTAACCAAAATCCAAGAAATAGCCCTAAAACCACTGATAGGATGAGGGAAAGAAAAAACTTTGCTAACTCCACATCTGATAAGCCAGATAATACCTTGATTGGGGACGACATAACCAAGCATATCAGAATGGCAAAGACTGAACACCTAACTATGGCTGACACATCGGTCAGAGAGCTAACAGAAATGTTGCCAGTTATTCTCTCTACACATCCAAGCAACATGCAGATTATTATCCACACTGGGTCTTTTGACATTCTACAAAGGAAAACTGGCTCTGAGATCCTAAAAAAGTTTTTTTCTATGCTACTGGAGAAAATAAACAACTTTCAACAACATGTTTTCATCTCAGGCCTCATTCCAACCTTGGGGAAATGAATTGAATCTTTTAGCAGACTCCTTGGGCTGAATACGTGGCTAACATCGGCATGCCTCAACCACGGGATAAGGTTTATTGACAATTTCAATATTTTTTGGAACTGTGAAGACCGCTTTAGACCTGATGGGCTTCATCCAAACATCATAGGATGCCGGCTGCTTGGTGCCAACATATGTCACGCTCTTGGAATGCCATTTCCAAACTAGATAAGCATGAAGGACAGTAGGCTACTCATAGGCAGAGTATCCACCCCCCCTCTCCTGACACTCTAAAATCACCCAATACTTCCAGAAGTTGTCCTTGTCCCAAATGGGGGCACAACAATTCCCCCCCCCCTCTCCACTACCACACTCCCCCTCTCCCCCCCCCCTCCACCACACTCACCAATTAGGGAGCTAGTTCTAACCAAAGAGAGCAGAGCTCATCTTTCCCAATGTCCCACTCCTCCCCCCCGTTTAAAACGATTGCTTAGACAACCGACACATCGTCAACAACCTTGTCATTTATTTTCACAGCGCACAGAATGTACTTGGTGATGTGCTTCGGGTCCCGGCTATTGTGAAATCAGCAAAGCCAACTGTATTGAGTACAAGCTAGGACCCAATATCTCTATTCCTGTGTTGATTAGAAATAGTCTTGTCTAATCTGTTACCTCTAACACGTCAACCTACTAGTCTAGGAAACCCTATTTTATCTATTAAGATGGCTTTACTTAATATCAGATCTCTCGCCAACAAATCTTTCTTGGTAAATGGCATTATATTATCCTACAACCTAGATTTTATGTTTCTCACTGAAACGTGGCTAACAGAAGATTGTAGTGTTGCTATTCTTAACGAGACGGCACCTAAAAAATTTGGCTATATGAATACTGTCGAAATGGTAGGAAAAAAGGAGTGGTTGCCCTATTCAAAGATACATTCCAGTGTAAATAAAAGACACTAGGTAATTTTAGTTCTTTTGAATACCTCTGTTTTACATTGAAGGGTACCACCAAAATTGAGTTTTTAACAATTTACAGATCTCCACGATATTCTGCACATTTTATTGATGAGTTTGCTGATCTACTCTCAGATATATCAGTCGATTATAACTTGTTTATTATTACAGGGGATTTTAACATCCACATAGATAATAGTACAAACAAAAAAGCCAAAGAACTTTTTGCACTACTTGATACTTTTACTCACCCAACATGTGAAAGAGCGTACACACACTCAAGGCCACATTCTAGATTTGGTTATCTCTAAAGGTCTCGATATTTCCTCTGTCATGGTTAAAGACTTGACCCTGTCTGATAATTTCTGTGTCTTTTTTGAATCACTTATCACCCGAATGTTCCAGTAAACTCTGTTTCTGTTAAGAAAAGGTGCATTAATGAGAGTACCAATGCTCAGTTTATGGAAGCCATAGCTATCTCTCCAACAATAAGTGCTGAGTCAGATGTACTCCTGGATAATTGTAATGCCAAAATATTGAATGTTATAGAGATAAGAGAATGTAGGAAAGCGGAAGGTAAGTAGAGGAAAACTAAACTTTAAATTCACTATGACATCTATAAACAAAGCCTTGGTAGCTTCAACAATGAGTTACTCAGGGCCAGACAACAACATTTATTGGGAATGATAAACAAGAATATTAACAATACCCGCACTTTATTTGTCATTGTCGACAAGCTTACAAACCTAATAAAGCAGATAGCATCAGAACTCATGTCCACTGTGAAATGTAATGAATTTGCGTATATTAAGTATAAGACGGACAATCAGAAGTAGACTGTCTAATAAGAACTCTATTCTGTCACCACGATCACCAAGACATAACTTGGTTATTATGTTGCAATTTAATACAATTGATCAAAAATCCCTAGAAGAAACAGTTCAACATCTTAAAGCTTCCACTTGCTGTCTCGAACATACTGCCATCAGACTTTCTTAAAACATTTTTTTACTCTATAACAATGGACCTACAGCAAATAGCTCTTTGCAATCAGGCATTTTCCCAACATCTCTAAAGACATCAGCCATTAAGCCCCTATTAAAAAAGAGAACACTGGATGCATCTTTAATGAACAACTATAGACCTGTATCAAATCTCCCTTTTATAGCCAAGATCATTGAGAAGGTTGTCTTCAATCAACTCAGTAATTTTGTAACCTCAAGCGGCCTCTTAGACAAATTTCAGTCAGGTTTCCGACCTCACCACAGTACTGAAACGGCCCTTATTAAAGTTTAAATGATATACGGTTAAATACTGATTCTGATCTGAGATCTAATAGAGTTAGTTCTGGTTCTATTAGATCTCAGTGCAGCATTTGACACTGTAGATCATAGAACACTTATAGATAGGCTGGAAAATTGGGTAGGACTTTCCGGGACAGTCCTTGGTTCAGATCTTATCTAGATGGCCGGAGTTACTTAGTCACCTTTGGTAATCATGAATCTGATAGGGTGGCTATGATATGTGGAGTTACACAGGGATCAATTCTCGGACCACTTCTGTTCAATCTCTATATGCTACCTCTGGGCCAAATTCTACAGAACAACATTAACTACCACAGCTATGCCGATGATATATATATACAGTATGGCTCTCGAACCGTATGACAATAGCTCAATTGACTCTCTGTGTCACTGTATAGAGCACATAAATACCTGGATGAACCAAAATTGTCTACAATTAAACCAACATAAAACTGAGATTATTGTGTTTGGCAACAAAAATAAAATAACAAGTATTAGTAAAGAGCTGGATTTTCGGGCCCTTAAAACCAGGGATCAAGTGCGTAATCTTGGTGTTCTGATAGACTCAGATCTCACATTTAATAGTCATATCAAAGCGGTCACCAAAACAGCATTCTATCATCTAAAAAATATAGCCAGAATCAAAGGCTTGGTTTCCCAAAAAGACCAAGAGAAGCTTATCCATGCTTTTATCTCTAGTAGAGAAAATGGATGTATTTCATGACCTACTGATACATCATACATCATTTAAATTCCAGGGCCCTCTCCCTCTTAGAGTCCCCTGAATCATCATCGCTTTTCACCCATTTAGCATGCCGCTGGACCTCAATGTTGTGGCCCATTCATCCACTCATCCGCTTGTACCCTTCACTAGAAGTCAGAGCTGGTCTTGGAAGTGAACACAGTGTGAATAAAACTCACTCCAGGCATATTAAAAACATAACTCACTTCATGGTAAAAGCAGCCAGGCAGTGCTTAATATTGATGCTACAGCATCAGAGCTCTAATGCCCCTGACGCAGGGCTCGGTGGTGTCGTAACCTAGCAATAATGTTTCATCCCAGCCCTACGTTGTCTTTCCACACGGTAATACCCCCGCAAGATAATTTGGCCCATAAAGCTTAAGACTTTATGGGAAATTGGATTTGAGTGGGGCTCCTCAAGGCTGTAACACAACCACCTCTGTCAAGACGAAAAAATGTCTTGTTCCTTTGTGGCTTTTTTCTTTATTTCCCTCCCTCCCTTTCAAATTCTTCTCCCTTTTTCTCACTATTAATTATTCACAGACATTATGGCAAGTGTGTGATAATACACGTTCCACCAGGAGCCGTCGAGTGGCACAGCTTCTTTTGAAACTTTATGAAGTCATCTGTTCTGATCTCTAGGGACACTTCTGCGGTCGTAAAATCATTAGTCTCCCCTGTTACCATCTAGGAGAGGCTGAGAACAAAAGAGAAAAATATGAATGAGAGAGAAGGAATATGAGACAGGGCAACAGGGCAAAGTAAGACAGACTGGTCTTGACAGGAAATGCTAATAAATGCTTGTGGGGGTGGGCGTGGTTTAGCGCTGTTTTGTATGTTGTAAAGAGATGTCGGGAGGTGTGGTTAATGGGACTTGAGGATTAGGTGACAGGTATGGGCAATCAGTTATCACCTGTCTCCACAGTAAAGGAGGAGAGACTAGACCTGGAAGGGGGGCACGCTGGGACCAAGACTGTCCAGCTACACCATTCCCGGTGCTGCCCCACGTTGGGTGCCTAAAGTACAGTAGCGTAATCACAACGGCTACAACTGATTGACCGTGTCAATCGTTTGTTTATTTACCAATTTTCAACAATATTCCAAGTTATGCAACAATTATTCAACATGCAATAATGCAAATAGTAATCCCAGAGAACTCCCGCTTGGTTGCTCTCTGTGTGTCTTTGTCCCAGCGTGCCCCCTTTCCTGGTCTGGTCTCTACTCCTTTAGCGACTCACCATGCTGCTCAGTGTAGCTCAGCGACCATTGGAAATAAATGACTTCCAGCCGCTTTGTCGCTTGAAGTCACTGCCAGCGTGAGCGCACGGTCATTGCCAAGCACAAATGACCAGATGCAGTGGCGATGACTGTGCTCCACAGTTGTAGGGGGTTAACAGCTTGCAAAGTGCTTACTGTAGCCTATTTATGAGTTGTTAAATTGTACCCAATGTATTTTATGTGATATTGTAGAGGGTAATTCCACCAGTGTACTTTTAGAGCTACTTTGATATATTCCTCAAAAAGCCACTAAAACCTGTGCTTAAGCTGCATTTTAGTAAATGCATTTGATCAAATAAAGAACTTTTATGCTGAAATATTTCAAGAGTAGGATTGATCCCAACACAAAGCATACTACACTGCAACTCATAAAAAAATTACCATTTGGAGTAAGGATATTGTTCAACAGTTAAAATGTAATGCAATTGCACTCAGTAAAACACCATTAATCAGTATAGGTTATTGAAATTTGTAAGAAGTTAAGATTTATTGTAGAATATTTTAGCCTCCTAAAATTACTTCATTCTGAAAATTGAATACAACAGAAAAGCTGTTTGTTATTTCTAGTGTGACATTGAATACCATGGCCAACTTGGCTGTTTCCTTAGTGCAAAGTGGCTTCAGGTGTGTTCACACAGTGCTATGTATAACTGTAAAATACTTATTTAGTGAGACAAAGGTTATAAACATGGCAGTGTTGAGGGATGACATATGCTGTCCCTCTTGAATGAACACTTTTCTTTGGAGGGAGTCAGCATGTACAGCAAATTCATTGTTGTTTTCAGACACTTCATGTACAAACCATGATGATATTCAATTTATTCTTTGTAGTTGTCTTGTGGTCTTCGCCAACTCTTTGACCAATACACTATACATCTGTGCAGTGGATCTATCAGGTCTGAATGTGGCCATTGACACAATTTTTCATAGGGTTCCATCATCCAACTCTACAATTGTTATTTTTCATTTTAAGCTTCTTTGTAGCATACAACACTACTGTCCACACGTTTGGTCTCACGTGGTTCACGTGCCTCACACGATTGATTTATTTAATCAAGTTGCAAAAATATAAAGTTATACGTGTAACCCACCTAGTAGCAAAAGTGCACCTGTTAGGAGACTACAGTGGACCAATGCTTAGATTCGTAGAGAGGAGTAGAAATTAGAGAGATCGACACAATCAACAACTGGAACCTGTATAGTATAAGTATAAATAATATATTGAACCTTCTTTTAAACAACAGTTACAACTTAAGCCGGCATTAATACAAAATAAAATCACATTCAGTTTACAGAGTCTCTGTGCTGAGGTGTCCCAAGTTTGAGTGAGTGTCAAGTGCATTCACTTTTAGTGAAATTCAGCCTGCAGTTTCCCCCACTTGATAGGGAATTTTTGTTGCTAGGTTTACGGTTTACGGACTGGATTTTACTCAATGACCAGGAATCAATTCTTTCTTTTCTCTCCTTTTATTTGAAAGTTGTCATGGCCACAAGCAGGTAAAAAACCTTAAACACAAACATAAGTAAGTCAAGAAACCACATACTAAACCCAAATATCCATAATAAAGTATCACCATTCAAATTGAAATACTTAAATCTAAACACTAGAAAAATCAACCTTAAAATGAGTAACAATTGAAACACTTTTAAAGCATTACTCACATGATTTAACCTTACTTTCTAGCAGCTTTAACCGTCTTAACTTTACAATTAATTCAACACATGATTTTACACACACACATTTTCCAAGTACCACGGTGTCCTAGGGTTACCGCCCCTTGAGGCACCCAAGACCCTGAGACCACAGCTCCCTGCCGCAACTTTAGCAATAGAGGCTTTGAACATTGCCCACTCGGGTTCAATGCCCCCTGCCTCCACAGGGAAGCACGAAAAGCTCCACCGGAGGTGTGAGTTGAAAGTCTGTCGGACAGGGGCCTCCTCCAGACGTTCCCAGTTCACCCGAACTACCCGTTTGG
>JAOEHI010002463.1:0-11653 GCA_025447815.1 Percopsis transmontana
CAGTCACCAGATCTCAACCCAATAGAGCATCTTTGGGATGTGGTGGAACGGGAGCTTCGTGCCCTGGATGTGCATCCATGACCAAATTCATCCTCATTAGCATATCTCCACCCACATTCTCCTATGTTGCACCATGACCAAAGTTGCTGTGGCTCAGATCAGGTGCAAGTTTGGGACTAGAAAATAACAGGAAACAAGCTCTTTTAGTAATTTTCTAGCCGGATTCCAGTATAAAGGAATCCCACCTGACCATGTTGAAAGAAAACAAGTGTTAAATTAATAATAGATACCAATATAAACCTGGTTACTCTATACATAATACATAACAGTACAGTAAGGAAGTTTGTTTCTTCTTATTAGGGCTGTTTTTTTTTCTTTTGTCAGTGAGCACCTTATTGTATTTTTTACATTCCTAAGACATTTTATACACTGAACACTATTTTTACATTCCTAAGACATATAAACATTATTTGTGGAAGCCACAGCTGATTGGTCGATGGCAAACAAAAAATAAAACTTAACTTCAGGGGGATTCTTTTACTTCTGTGTGATGGGATCTTTGTCCTACTAGAACAGCCAGCCACCGACTACTCAGTGTGAACAAGTACGTTAACCGCCTTGCTTTTGGGAATAAAGGAAAAACACCCTACTGTATTTTATTAAATGTAGTGCGTTCAATGTAGTAATGTAATGTAGTAATGTTCAGTGTTGGGGAAAACGGACCTAATCCTCATTAGCATATCTCCACCTACATTCTCCTGTTGCTCCATGACCAAAGTTGCTGTGGCTCAGATCAGGATGCGAGTTTGGGACTAGAAACAAATAGGAAACAAGCTCTTTTAATATTTGTCCAGCAGGATTCCAGGCTAGAGGAATCCCACCTGACCATGTTGAAATAAAACAAGTGTGAAAGTCATACTAGAGTTGTTTGTAGACCTACTAACATGAAATAAGTTAAAGACTGACAAGATCAATGCTGTGTTCAGCATTGAACAATGTCCAATAGTGAAGCGTGTCTCTTCTTATTGGTGCTTGGTTATTGTGTACCATTTTGTATTAATTTTATACACTACACGATATTCTTGCATTGTTATATTAACAATATTTCTAAATGTTTAATGACAGACTCAAATAAAACGTAACCTCAGTTAAGATTTGTTAGGCCTGTGTGATGGGAGCTTTCTCCAGCAGACACTAGAACAGCCACCCACCACTTAAAAGGAGCATACAAATAACACAAAACTAAGAAGCTTCTATTATTGGTTGGACAAGCAATCTAATTGCTTGGACAATAATGCGTTGTTCTAATAAAAACTGTTGGGCCTTTTTTTTGGGGGGGGGGGGGTTACTTGGGAAAAATCGAATTCTCATTAGCATATCTGCATCCACATTCTCTTATGTTGCTCCATGTGGTTCAGATCAGGATGTCTTTATGTTATCAAACAATTAAGTTTATCAGTGTGAATTTCATACATAGAATGCTATTTTACATTTCTAACATACTGTATATACATATTATATTAAAATTATTTGTAGAAGCAACAGTTTAACGGTTGATGACTAAAATGAAACCAAAACTTGAGAGATTTGTTGCGTGTGCAATATGTCCAGCAGGCGCCCCACTAGAATAGAACTACTTATTGTAAATGTCTGTATTGCCTAACTCTCAAGACCAAATAAACTCTTTTATTCAATTACTGGCTAGCTCAGATTCAGTGCACATCCGTGCACACACTCAAAAGAAAAAGACAAAACTAAAAATAGCAAAGCCAGCTTTATGATTTGATGCACTAGAGGTCTTCATTATGTAAACAATGTACAACCAATCAATTATTGACCGCATAGCAAACTTAAAGAACATTTTGAATTTTTTTTCTTCCCCCTCCCACCATTTTCTCTCTACATATTTTGTCCCTCCTAAACACAGGTCAGATTTCAGTCAGTGTGCCAGAGCTGTGCAACTCAGACTGCTCAGAGACCAGCCAATAGTCATAAGGTATTTTTATGGTATTTTATAGAAAAATAGTTGCGAGACTGAATAGATCATATAAACAGACCAAACAACTAATGCAGTTGAGATATATTTATATAGATCTCTCAAGAATAGAAGCACTAATATATACACAAATGTAGGCTGAAGGAGGATTGGTTCAAATCAATCAAAAACTTTTAAGACAGAAGTAAGGCAGCATTTATTTTCTTGCTGCCAAAATAAACATTTAAAATCACGAAATCACGTTAAAAGCAGGGCAGGAAATTATCTGATTAGTCTACAAGCCACAGTGGTCAATACATTCTAGAATAGAATGGGACCTCAAAAACATGGTTGGTTGGTTACCTGTACACTAGGATAACTTACCAGCCACTTCTACTTTTGTTTGATTACAGATGATGGCTGATTACCATGGTTACAGGATGCTTATAACAGAATACAATGTCCAGAAAATGGTAGACAAATTACATTTCCCACACTGCTCCAAACAACGTTTTCAAAACTGTACTAAGAAAAAAAAAAAAAAAAGAACTACTACGAAACACGTTGCCAAGGCAACAGTCAGAGGCAAAACATCCGGTTTACAGGTGGGCCAGTCATGGAATGTTGAGAGTTGTTGCCAATGGTTACGAGGGACCAGTGACTATGTTGGAAGAGCAATAGTAGAAATGCAGTTTGGGGTTCAAATTTTACTTTTCCATAGTTACCGCTCCAAACATTCCACCACAGGCCTCTATTCGACCAGCAACTGGCAAACCGGAATTTATTATAGTTTTGTTCTTCATAGCCCGCTATGTTTTCTATATTAACTATTAACATTATGCTGGTCCTGCCCTGAGGGGGGCACTGCCTCTAAAATCTACATTTGCATCATGGTTTACCTACTCTCAATTGTGCAGTACCAAAATAGATTTATGTACACACAGACACACACACACACACAGTTAAACAGACCAGGGTCTTCTTTGGTGCCATTTGGAGCCCCTAAGGTCAGGGTTCAGCCAACAGGTTCAAATAGAGTTTGTGGCTAATTGAAATCCTCGCCTGGTCTGGCATAACTTTGGGTAGATTCACTCAGTTGAACCTGCTTGCTGTGCACTGTTCGCACACGTTTAAATGAAGCTGCCCCTCAGAATTGAACTTGGGACATGGGCATGTACAGTTTAGTACAAAGGCTTGGATTACTTCTCTAAAACACACCCGTCTGGAACAAAAGACAAAAATAGTAACTAATACACAATAGAAGAGCATCCACGATGCTGTTTTTTTCAGGCCAATGAATTAGTCCACGTATAATAAAAATCAGCTTCCGAAAGAAACAAAACAGTGTAGAACACATGTGATTGGGTAAGACTGCATCAGGAAAAAACCTTGACAGTTGAAATGCTTAACAAGAGCGACAAGAAAACAAGTCTAATAAAAATAATTAAAACGACAGGAAAACCCTTAAAAACAAATAGGATAATAAACCAAACACAGAGTTCCAGAAGCAGGCGTATCCGTAACACACTTGACAAAGTCTCTGCGTTTGTGCTATAATGTGTGTGCCTGTATCTACTTGTTATGCATGTGTAGCTCTTCACAACTGTGTGTGTGTGTGTCTGTACACATGTGCGCCATTTGAGACTCCCCGCTCCAAAAAACACCACTTAACGTCATGGCAGTATATGACACCCAGGGGGCACTGTGACTAAACACAATACCAAAGTTGGGAGTGCCTCTTTGTGTGTCAGTCTCTCACTGGTTCATTTATGATTGGCTGGCGGGGGCAGGAAGGGGGCGGAGCGATCGTTAGTGACAGTCCGTCTGAGTTTAACCCGTCTTAGTTGTGTCAGCACGTCTCTCTCCCCTGCCCCTTCCGGTAGCTGTGCCTCTGGCTGGGCCGGGGACGGAGCCTGGGGCTGGTTGTGACCGCTGGGCCCAGGGTGGATACCTTGTGTCTTGGCGGCTGCGGCAGCACACTGGGGCTGAACCGGTTGCTGCTGCTGCTGTTGCTGTTTCTGCTGCTGGTGGTGGTATTGATCCGTCTGCTGTGTTTGCTGTTGCTGATTTAGCTGTTGAATTGGCTGTGTGTGCTTGTACTGCTGCTGCTGTAAATAATGTTGTTGGTATTGATATTGTTGCTGTTGTTGCAGTTGGCGTTGCTGAAGCTGTAGATAATGCGCGTTGGCTTGTTCGTATTGCTGCTGCTGCAACTGTTGCTGCTGCTTTAGCTGAAGCTGCGGGGCAGCGCTGCCCTCTGCTGGCAGACTGGGCCGCGCTACAGGGACAGGCATCTGCCCTGGGACCAGCTGGTAGTACGGAGACACTGACGAGGAGGAGGAGGAAGGGGGAAGGGCACTGAGGCTCTGTGTGGAGGAGCACAGCTTGCCGACAGCCAGCCCTCCCCCAGTAAACACGCTTTCCTCGCTCCCGTTGGCCCCGGCCAGCGCCCGAAGGGGCACCTGGGGGGTGCAGATAGGTATGGGAACCCCCCCGCTGATGGTGCCTCTCCGATAGGCGGGTTTGGAGGAGGGCTTCCTCCTGATGGTGGCCGTGTGCGACTGCGATTGGCCCGCAGGCTCAGCCAAGAGGCTGACGGTGGAGGCGGGGCGCCGGGACTGTACCAGGTTGCGGTACTGGATGCTCAGGTCCGAGTTACGGGGGATTGTTGAGGACTTGTCAAAGTCCGATGGGCTGTTGCCGTGGAGACGGAGGCTGTGGAGTGAGATGGAGTCGCCCTCGCCCCCGTGGAAAGAGATGGACTCATAGTCGACTGGAGAGAGGGGGAGACATTCGTTTACATTTTTCTACATCATTCCAATTGTTTGCTTCCTCTCAGTTTGAACAAGCTAGAGTCTCCCAGAGCATCTTGCCTAAGGATCCTTACAGGTAGGCCAACTCTGGGGCTTGAACCCACGACCTTCCGGCTGGGAGTCCAACACCTAGACCACTAGACTATTCTGCCCATCTTATCCTGACCATAACCAAATAAACTAACATTATCAATTATTGCATGCCTAACCTTTAACCTAACCATATTAGCAGTTTAATGCCTAAACTTTGAAAAAAATATTTGCGTCAAGGGTGTGAAGTATCATGGGAAATGTTGGCGGGCAAAGACTCAAAATGACGCCATTCAGGATTGACTAGACAAATCCCTTCCTGTAATGCATGCTATGAGTGAGGTAGTCAGCATTTTATGACTGCATGGAAAGGCTGACATCACCAGATCGATAGATCGACACACTCCAGTCACATGTCTAGCAGAACTAAACGAATCAATGGTAATGATCAAATCTCTCCCTCTCTCACACACAATGAGGGTTCACCTTAAAACCCACACCTCATAAACAGTGTCATGGAACAGAACAGCGAGACAACATGGCTAATCTGCTCTGATTTAAAATGACATCATGACAACCTGATCATAGGCAGAGAGAGACAGAAAGAGACCTACCATATATAGGAGGGTCTCTTTTCACAGCTGGAAGAGAAGGAGGAGGGGTAAGTAGGAAAAACTACAAAACTACCCACGGACAAACAAGACAGACACACATAGGACACGCATAGATTGTACATGTTTAAAGTATATGCAAGCGCATGTGTCCATACAGCATGTGTGCGTATGGCATCTTTACAGCAGGAGCATGTGTGCGCGTGTGTGTGTACGTACGGTGTGTGTGTATGGGGTCTTCAGAGCAGGAGGGCGTGGTGGTCTGGGTGCTGTAGCCACTAGAACAGTGCAGAGAGTCTCTACTGCTGCCCCCCCCACCCAGAGAGAGAGCCAGCTGGTCCCTGGACAAACAAGACTGGAGAGAGAGGGAGGGAAGGAGAGGGAGACACCCTGAAGTCTTCAATGTTCCATTTCCATATTGTATTAAATCGTTCTTCACAAACGAGTTATGGTGAAATCAAATGTTTGCATCCGAGAGTGGAAGTGAAAAGTATTGAGGGAAGGAAAAAAATAAATAAAGGTTGTCTTTAACAGTAACTTTTAATCCCAGAGAACAGCAGAGGGCAGTAGAGAGAAGAAACACTAATAAGGCGCTTGCTGCCATTTAGTGGCTGCAGACTACAACATAGGAGTCTCTGAGCTCCGGTTCGCTAGCGTGCGTACACGCGTTACCTTGCCCGATGCAGACATGGCGCGGACCCTCTCTCCGTGGTGCGTGTAGGCGTTGTGGGGCAGAGCCAGAGAACCGTTCTCTGGTCCCCCACCACCCCCCGAGCCGGGCCAAGGAGACAGCTGGTTGGTGGAGCCAAGCGGATCCTGCAGAAGAACAGTCAGTAAAGCATACATGATGCCACATGCAGATATAGAGAGATAGAAACATATAGGGTTCAAGGTTTCACATAGTTGGTTATGTCACACACAGAGAAATATTAAACAAGGACATTTATGTAGTGCTAATAGAGACTCTATCGAAGGCTCAATAAAGCCTTTACCAGCACATTTTTACAGCTGATATGAAGGTCAGTAGTGTTTACATGCAAGCAGGTAAATTAAGTGTTTGGTTGACAAACACAATGTCTTACATTGTAGAGGTGGTTTAAAATCTGTTGGTCCTAAAATTCTATGCACACGTGTATGTCGAGAAAGACTACTGTGGTATGATGTGTGATCTAGGCACACTGTAGTTATGATCATTTACTTTTGGAGCTGAAAGTTTGGCCCATTTACTGTATGATAAATGGGGAAAGGACAATCCTGATTAATACGAAATTAAAATGCAGAAATTGACAAAACAGCAGACGGGACTGAAACTGGGATTAAGGGCTGTACAGAAAAACTGGACTGGACCACAGTTATATAGGACTTGACTGACTGGATGATTACAGGGTGTAACGGAAGGTTAACGGAGGGGTAACGGAGGGGTAATTTGGGTATGGGGGTGATCAGAATTGGGGGTCTTTTTCTTCCTCACGGTCATTCTATCCCAGCGGCTAACATGGCCGACTGGTGCGGGTCGGGACAGGCCAGCAGCGTAACCATGGCGACCACGGCTGACATGGCGACCACGGCTGTCATGGTGACTGAGGCGACAGGGCGAGTTGCCCTCACTGAGGGAGCGCCCAGTTTCCTCACAGCGAATCAGAAGATAGGGCGAAGAGCAACGCTACACACAGGAGAAGGTTAGATTGGGTGTGTATAAATGTGCTTGTGCACATTAACAGAATTAACAGAACGGATCAATACATTGTGGCTGAATTGCTTAAAAAAAAATAATAATAATTGTTCGGCATTTTTTCAACCCAGACTGTATTAAAATGTAGTTTCTCATTATCCGGAGTCATGTGTAGCACTCTTTCACCAATATTTTAATTTTAATAAAGCTTTGAAAACTGCCATATATCTGTTCATAAATGGGAAATCATGTCTTTATGTATTTCTAGTTTATTTGGAACATGTTTTTCCGCAGTGGTAGCAGCGTCCCTGCAGTAGCAAAGAAAGATTTATTTCCCACTGAACTGCAATACTGTATAAGACCATACTGACGCTACTGAATTTGATAAAAATGCTACACATGAATACAGAAGATGAAAATTAAATTGGTCTGGGTTAAAAAATATTAATATAAAGTATTCCAAGAATTATAATATTGATATTGGAAGGGATCCATGTATGTGTTTCAATGTTTAGTATTTGAGTGCATGTGTGACTCGCATTTGCTACAACTAGTTAGTATGCGTATGTGTGGTGTATTTTACCTGGATGTTTAACCCGTCCACAGCACAGCTGATCGAGTCCAGAGAAGGAACGTGTCTCACTGAACCAGACTGGTAGTTACTATGGAAACGACCATAAAATAAACTTTAGTTGTCGGTTCTAAACCAGAATGTTGTATGGAATATATAGACACGATTAAATGTTACAGAATACATAGAGATAAATACAATCCAGAGTGTAATGGCCCTTATGTCATGAAAGATATACTCAGTTACACCATGTCCTAAATGACTGGTCGAATAGGACTGTTAGTGGTAAGGTGAATGTATGTGGGTTACCTGCTTATGCTGCTCTTCCTGGACAGCGTGTTACTAGGCGATGCAGGGGGGGTCTGATAGGTGTAGTTGAAATCAGAACCCTTCAGGTCCAAAATAACCTGAGAGCACAAATCACTCATGCAATCAGTCAGAGACCCTTTGCTCTCGTTTATTATTTTATAGGAAAAAAAAAATATATATATAAAAAATAAAAAAGGAGTCTTAATAGACAACATTAAATAATAACATTTAAAAAAAATATACGTTTCATTAAAAAGATTGTAACACGCGTGTACCTGTTCGGAGGCGGGGGGTAGTTTGGTGGGCTCTGCGGTCAGGTGTGTGAGGTCTTCAAGAATTGTCTGAAGGTGTGTGACTTCTCCTAGCATGCTGATCTCATGGTCCTACACACACACACGCACAAATTCTAATCACAACACAGTCCTCTACTGACAATGTCACCCAGCTGTGACACATGCATACAAAAAGATGCAGAAACACATAAAGCCATGGAAAAATTAAGAGGAAATTATTATTTTTTTTTTTAAATTATGCAATAAAAATATTATAAAAATGTGCAATGGTCTATTATTTTTTTCCATGACTGTACCTTAATGGACACACACACACAGAGCCAAATGCATTAAGAGACACACTGACCAGGACAGGTTTGAGCATGCCAACGAAGCTGCAGTAACGAGCTCTCTCCTCTATGAGCGCCCTGCACACGGCCTTCTTCTCAGTCTCCTCCAGCACCGCATAGCGCACGTTCACATCCTGCAGTGCGCTGTCCAGCTGCTCCCGCGCCTCATCCTTCCCTATGGAAACGCACACCGACGGGAACCAACGTCAGGCCCCCAGCAAATGCATAAAGCCCTCTTCAAAACAAGTGATCAGTAAATGTGATTGTAGCCTGGGAAAAGTATTGTAGCCTGGGTAAAAGCCTGGTTAGCACCTTGTTGCCTGCCATCGTTTACCATGCAAAGGCTCACCATTGTAACCAGATTGTGTGCGAGTTGTTTCCTCCATTGGCTACTGACAAAAACAAACTTCCGTTACTATCAATATAGTATAGTAACATCCTCCAATGACCATTGGCCCAAACAGGTCTAATGAAACTGACATGTTTCAACTACAGTAGTTACTGTATTCTAAGGACATCCAATGACCAGGAATAAGAAAAAGATATAAAGACTACTGTATACATTAACTACAGCAAACAAAAGAGATATTTCATCACTAACATCAGCCTGTGGACATATGTTGAGGTAAGGAAGCTATACAGTTAGGTTTTACTGAGATTACTTTAAGCACTTCATTGTGTCCTTGTAATCATGCACCTCTGGGGTCTACCAGCAGATGTCACTACAGCACTATAGGAATGTCCAACACACAGACACAAGCACACAGCTGTACCAATAGTCTCACATGCTGGTTGACCTTGTCCTGCTTTGCCTGTGCGTGCCCGCCCGCATGTGAAAGAGAGCGAGGGAGAGAATGAGATGGAGAGACTGTTTATCCTGCTCTCTGATGTGATTGAACAGTTGGATGTTTATCGGGAGCATCGCCAGCATGTGAGAAGGAGCAGTCTTGTCACATGATGGAGAGAACCTCTCTCTCAGTCTATCCTGTAATACCCCTCTCCATAATGCACTAATTGATGCGGCAGCCATTTTGCAGGCTGCTAGAAACTACTAGGCTGCGGTCGAATATATAAAAAAATAAATGTCCCATGTCCTTTAAATACTTTTCCTTGACGGAAAACGTCACGGTCATGAAAAGATGTGAAGGAGAATTCATGAGGACTTAGGAAAAGACAACCGCAGTGCTAAGAGAATCCGACTGCACTTACACTAGGCTACATAATTATGCGATGGAGGATGTTATTGACGTGGGTCTGCCGCGGTGAAACTACAATGTTTCGAAGATGGACTACTAAAAGCACACCTTAGATACTTTGCCCGTGCGTTCTTACCGTGTAGTTTCATGCAGGCTATATAATACTTAATTACAGGGCCGGTTCTAGAGACCTCTGACAGGATGGGCAGGGAGAGTTAGTTGGGCAACTCGACTCCATTCTGTAACAGTAGTTTGTGGAACAATAAAGACTGCGCTAATCTGCGCCCCCTTTCCCAGAGTTCCTTGTGTTCAGTGTGTGATTTGTGTTGCACTGAAGTTCCACAAATGTATTTGGACTTTAATGTTGGCCTTATTACAATTAGGTCATTTAGCAGACGCTTTTATCCAAAGTGACTTACAATTACATGGTGCCATTACATGGAGCAGTTAGGGTTAGGCATCTCGCTCAAGGATGCTTACAGATAGGCCAATTTATGAATTCCACTGTGTTGGGAGTACGCCAAGTGCATTACTGTTTTTACAGTAATTGTGTTATTGTTAGGACACCATTACCCGTCTTGAACTACATACTTTTGTTACGTCCTAGTCTGACGTTATCAGCACTAGTTGCTCTCACTTGTTCTTCCTACACGTTGCTTAACAGAATACTTTGGAAACACATTGTTATGTAGTTAAAGTTTTAATAATTTGAATGTAGATTTCTTGTTTAAATAGGATTTGAACTGCGAATGAAGCCTACTTGGTTATTATTTTTGATAGGGTGGGAAAAGGTTCTGCACTGCTTCATTAGGTTGGAATTAAAATAAAAAAATAAATAAAAAAAAGAATATAGGCTACCAGCCACAAAAGTGAAACAAAATGGTTGTCACATTGAGAATGGTTGCTCACACACACCCTCCTGTCCACTCATCGACATGCCGATACTACTACTACTACAGAAATATGACACTAAAATTCTCTACCAGAAACGTTTTCATTAGTAGAACATTGGCAGCTACAGGGAAGAGATTCATCTCCTGCCAAATAAAACACAATTTCATTTAATTCTACATATAGCTAACATAATGCAGCAGTATGGATATTTAATTTGTAGTTCACAAATACGTTTTTTTTTGTGCAACACTCAGATACCAGTGTGACAGGTCAATCATATTAATGTATATACACACACACACACACACACACACACACACACACACACACACACACACACGTTAAATGTTTCACCACACATACTTAGCGTGGCGCCCTATGTACTGAGGTCAAGGAAAATCCGATACACAAATGCTGGCTGGCGGTACAAGTTTGGTCATGTGACTCCCACAAAACAACTTTGTGTGTACGCATGCTAAAAAGGCCCAGTCACTGTGGTGCGAGCAGAAAACTACATGGAAACAAGGTTTGCCAACAGCAGCGGAAACTCTCCTAACAGTACCCCCAGTGTTAGCAGACACACACGTGTGTGTGTGTGTGCAATTTCCACTCTACTAACAGTAAGGCAGTGTAACATCACAGTAACCTCCTGTCAGACCGTCCGCCTCAAGTCTGGTCTCCACAGAAACGGACACATGCGCCCTCCCGTCAGCAGGGGTTTGGCTCATAACCCAGCACACCAACGGGACATGTGCTCAGAACCTCCTCACCAGATTCCTTAATTTAATTTTTTTTTTTAATACACACACACACACACACACACACACACACACACACACACACACACACACACACACACACACACACACCATATAATTAGATAATCATCAAAAAGTTGAGTTATTTCAGTAATTCCATTCAAAAAGTGAAACTTGTATAATGTATACATTCATTCCACAC
>JAOEHI010002464.1:0-11653 GCA_025447815.1 Percopsis transmontana
TCTCTCTCTCTCTCTCTCTCTCTCTCTCTCTCTCTCTCTCTCTCTCTCTCTCTCTCTCTCTCTCTCTCTCACTCACCCCCTTCCTCTAAACAAGGTGTTCAGTGTCTTATATGACAGGATTGCGAGAGCAGGGCACACCCAGTCAGTCTATATGAACTGGAAGAAAACATACTGTATTTTAATAACTTAAAGGGAAAAGCCGCCCAAAAAAGGATTTAGAAATATGTATACCTTAGGCTTTATTTGTCATATCTCATATAGATTTTAAGTTGTTTAACTCTTATTTGTATTGATATCCTTGCATTGATGTTTTGCTATGCATTAAATAAATCAGTTCTGCTTTTTGCTGGACCAATATAAACAATTAGAGAAATTAAGCAAAGCCCCTCACAGTAGTTTAGTTTTGGTTATGTTGGAGGTGTGTTGACCAGAATAAAGTATGAAAATCCCCCCTAGATGGCTTGCTGTGTTTAAAAAAGCTTCAGGGTCATAACAACATTATGAGGAATTCTTTCCAGTGCAGTGTTTCCAGAGTCAGGAACTGGATCCGTCTAAACACTGGTGATATCAACCTGGAGATTATCCAAACGCACTAGCCTACTGCCTGTCTGTTTAAATGGTACTCATAGAGGAGTCTTTATTCGGGATGAAAGAGAGATTTAAGTCAAGTCAGTAACCGAACAGGCTACTGCTATGACTTCAGTCCCGAAAACAGTTCCTTATTTAAATGTTTAAGGCTTTCTATAAACTTCACTCCCCATCTCATTCCTCAGTACTTCACTCCCCATCTCATTCCTCAGTACAATGCATACATATGGCTGTCTTTCAAGATAACTAGGCCAATTTACTATAAAGTAAAACCGTTTCTTCTGAGTGACAGCTCATCTAAAAATAAAAAAGTACATTGACGACCTCTTGTGACGATAGAAATTATTTGATACAGTCAACATAAATGCAGAATTGACCGATTATATACCATAATTTATTTATAAGCAAACAATTTAAGCCTTAGATGAGACAAACTAAACCTTAGCTCAAATACATAGAGAAAATATTCCTACAAATACTATCAAATATATACAAATATAACAACCTCAAAATTAATATTTTTCACATTGAAATTTACACTGAAAATGTACATTAAGTAATTGCATGGCAAAATCTCTATTTAAAATACAACAACATAGTGACACTTTTGTTAGGAAAATAGTAGTCATTTTTTAAATGAAAATGTAAAAATGTAAAAAACAGAAACACAACAGATCCGATTATCGCAAAATGAACGCTAGTGATGACCTCCTTGTAGCCAATTTTACTGGAATAGCCTGCCACCCAGTGGCAAATAGGTGTTTATGCTTTTGCAGTGACTGGTTGAATACAGTTATTTTCTCTCCTGGTTGAATAAACTTGGCATCTTGGTGACCCTGGTCATTGTGAAATACAACTGCACTCATATTATTAATAAATTAAATTATTATTTATTATTTTTTGTAATTGTATAAATCACTTGAGCTCACTGGAGTTCAGCAGAATTCAGCCCATTCAATGTGGAAACGTAGCATCTAGCATCTAACATCTAACTAAAAGTTTTAAGTTATTAAAACATATATTCAGTTACCCCCCGAGTTAATGAAGATACTTATGAATTACAGTATACTATAAGATCAACTGAAACTCGATTGCAATGCTACAGTATCTCCAAAAATATATATAAACTGGTAAATATATATTTTACGTTTAATTCAGTGAATTGTAAATTTCAGATAGCTTCAGTTTTTCATCTCCTTTGAAGGAAACGAATGAGTCTCTCCTTGAGCTCCGGGTGTGATTGCAGTCTATGGACGCCTACACACACACACACAAACAATAGAATACAAGAAGTGTAATGCTAAATTATATGTCAGTTATGAAAAGGATAGATATCTGAAAATGTGTTTTCGTTTCCTTTACAGTTTAGATTAGAAGAAAAATAACCTCAGCCTGAAAGGACATACTGTACCTTGTACTACATCGTACCAGCCCTTTAGACCATGTGTGAGGACACTCTCTGACACAAACCTTCTGCCATCTGCAACAGACAACAGAGACTTCAGATAAAACGTTTATTTGGTTTTGAAATACAGCTGTGATTTTAGCTTGAGAAAGCACATATTGCAACCTGACCTATCCAAGCCCTGTCTAATATAGACTCACCGCTCACTGAGCTGAAAAAAAATGTGTGTGAATAAAGACTATATTACTGCTGATATAACAACTTCACATTATAGTGAGTATGTGAGTTGAGTAATCGAAACTCAAATTTTTTCTCACACAGATGTGAAAAGTATAATGAAGAATGTTGATGGTTCAATGGTATCATCTCTCAATTGACATTCTGTGCAGTTTCCCTCAGGATAATTACTGTAAACACTTTCCTGTGCAAAACATACGTTTGCCTTTTAAGTACATCATGGACTGGGGTCCCCAGTGGACATTCAGCTGGAGACACAAAGAAAGGAATTGACATTTCTAATAATATATTAATAACACTAATTCTGATCATAATTGTTATTATTATGATTTACCTTTTGAGTCTGGGAAGATTGTATGAGCAGCGACATGACCAGTGCCCACATCCAGATCAGGGTGGTTGGCCTCTGAAAGCACACAAGCTTCTAATGCATCACAATACCTCAACCCGTATTAAATTAATGTTGAATTTTGTATTCCATCTTTTGAACACTGAAACATTTAAACATTACAGATTGTTTTAAAATGTTTAACATTACCAAGTAAAAAAAAATAGAAATGATCATAACAGATTCCATTCCAGTCAGTTTTCCCTATTAAATACATCAAACTGCAAGCAGTATGTAATGGTCGTGACATTAAATCCATAAAGATTTCTTTCAGTAAAACTATAAACAAAATAATACAATACCAAAACTCGACAAGTGCCATTTTAGAAACTACATAGAACAAATGTAACAACATCCTGATCGGTGCATCTCTTACCATCTCCAGCAGTCCAGACAGACAGACCTTCTGTCATTAGGACAGTGTGCTCCTCTCTTTTTATTCCCTGCCAACAGCCTCAGAGGCAGGGTCGATTAGGGCTCCCTGGGTAGAGTGGAGGATCAGGTGCCCTGGGGCCCGGCGGGAATCCTGTTTACTAGAAGCTAAAAAACAGAAGCTAAAAACACAACTCACGTCACGAACATGATGTGTAGTAATGAGCATCAATACTGGAAGGAGGCGAGCCGTGGGAATTGTGTTTGTGTGTGTGTGTATTTGTGTGTGTGTTTATGTGTTAATGTGTTCTCTATAGAGAACACATATGTACATCTGTGGACATGACTCACATGCTTTAATTTATATCGTCAATTAATCTATAAATGTAAAGATATTTAAGGCAGACTCTTTCAAAGACTAATCACCCATTTTGACGACAGTGGGAGGTTTGTTCTATATATTTTAACTGAAAAACAAACACAAAAAACGCCTGCTAGCTAAAAGGTCTATGTTTACCCATCACAGAGTTTGAATTGTAATTACGTAAATACTTCAGTCTACCACATAAAGTATTCATATTTATTTAGTTTAACGCAGATGATGCAGTAGGCCATTTTGCAACATATAAATTACTTAAACTCATTACACGCTGTCAGCTATCAGTAAATCAAATGTCCTGAAAACATCTGTTCTCTGTGGGTGTCCCTGGCTCTGTCAGAGAATTCACCATTCCACTCCAGAATTAACCAATCAGATGCCAGAAGCCTTTCCCGACCTATCCCACTCATAATCATGCAGTTGTAAACTTCCTGAAGACTTCCTGAAGACTTCCTGAAGACTTCCTGAAGACTTCCCGAAGACTTCCTGAAGACTTCCTGAAGACTTCCTGAAGACTTCCTGAAGACTTCTGATCCCCAGCAGGTAGTATGTGACTTTGGGGGGTATCAGGGGTAGATACAAGTTGATGTAGAATCTACCGGGTGTTTCTCTCTTACTGGTGAATGCACCTGTCTCTCATTGCTACAAAATGTCCTTTACATTAATAGCATATCCAAAACTGGATAGAAAGAGGAAATTAAATGTTCTTCAGAGCCTTTGCATGTTTTCTTGGACCACTGTTAGCCCAAACAGTGTCTATTTATAAGTGGGAGACAGTCCCAGTGAAACTGGTTTGATGAATCCCTTCCGCGTCACGGTGTAGAAAACACCTTAATGACGCTGTGTGTCGGCCTGACACACTATTTACAGCGATCAATACTGTCACAGATGACTGCTTTCAAACTGCTGCTCAGTAGCCTACTGGCAAACTTTTTGTGTTGCGGATTAAAGCACATTCGATCAATACAATACAGACCCAGGTATTTAGAGGTTGTGTTCATATACAGTACAAACTGTAACATGTCACAAACTTGTTGCAGTTACCCCTCGATCACAGTAACTCTGTTTGTGTCCTCACTTTATTAAATAATGGCTTGTTCTACTACTTGTAGTAAACACAATGTAAACACTGGATTAAAACAGATAAATGCCTTTATTGTTAATCATTAAGGAGGAATATCTGAATGTATTTATTGTAGTTGTGTCCACTAAATGTGTTATCACTGACTGTAGATGGCACCAGAGCGCTTTAGCTTATCCAGTCTGTCAGCCCCCATTTCAGTGATACACATACTGAATACTTTTCAATACATTTATTTTTTCAACATATCCTATGAAATAAGTTACTGACAAGCATTGTTCATGTAACCATGGATAGGACTCTGAATTTCTTTCTGTGCAGCTTTGAACTTCTTTCTGTTTTTTTTTCTTCTATATACAGTATTTGTTTAGATCATTTCTATAAAGAAAAACAGGAAATTCATGCCATTTCTTATTTTATTCTTTCTGTTTTCAATCATCACATGACACTATATTAACAACAGCAGACGTGCACAGAAACAACAGCAGACGTGCACAAAAAACAGTCCTATATCTTACATAGGACTGTGTGCATATACACAGGAAGAAAGAGATGAATTTAGGGTTAGGATTTGTAACCAGAAACATGCTCGTTTGACGGAGGCGGACCGCAGTGAGACAGACAGACGAGAGGACAGAGAGATGGACTAGGGATTGGCCAATTCTTCTGATGTCAGAGAGGAAGGAAAGCCGTCCAATGCACCAATCTCTACAAGCACATGAAAAGAAGAATAGAAAAGAATTTGCTGATCAGTTGATGATAAAAAATCCTACATCATCCTACAAAAAAACCCTCGATACTTAGTTAGTATCAAGTAGTTAGTATCAAAACATTGTAGTGTTAGCTCTTTTAGGAGGCTCGGCATGACAACAAGAATTACCCTTAGGGTTTATTCTCAAATGGTGCATATTTAAATACTATAATGAATTTTATTAAGTATCTAGGAGGAGTATTTAGGAGCAGTTCTTCCAGAAGGTTCAGCTAACCTTTGAGTTTGAGGTAGGACAGGAAGTCAATGATTGTGTGGATGACATCCTCATCTGATATTCTCAGTAAAGCTGTAAAGGCAGGGCAACAGTGAAACACAGCAGAATACATTCAAACTACTACAGCATCATTTGGAAGGGTTTTCTTGTCTGGCTGAGGGTTTGAGGTTAGGGGTTGAAACCCAAACACCTTACTTGACGCACACAATTGTGTATCAAAGAGTGGGTTGGGGCTGTGTTTTGTTCTATAACACAATAGAAGAACGTCCCTTTAAGGGGACTTTAAAGATGAATTCAACTAGTGAATTGCGTATATGATTATTAAAGTTGGGGGTTTTGTTGAGGATGGAGCGCTCACTGTATGTACCTACTGTAATATCTTATATTACAAAAGACTTCATTGGTATACAGAAAATACAAAGTAATGTGGGCCTGTGAGGCCCTTTGAAACCCATCTGACCTGTTCTGAAGTCATCATCCTGAGCCAGGTCTCTCTTGCCCGCCAGGCCAGGCTTGTCTCCTAGTGACCTGTGTCCATCAATGCCATCTGGACATCAAACATTAGTCATAATGGAGGGAGTCACGTTAATGGCAGATTGATGGCAGAACTGATGATTACATGCTAGTAAATGCTGGGTGGAATTGACTCACTTAATTCACTGTGAATCCAATCAACTAAAGATGAAAAGGGCAGATCACTCTAATACAATGTGACATTGATTCTAAACTCTTTCTTAAGGTTTGACATATCAAAGATTGAATTTTGAGGAATCAAATCCATTTTTCAGTTGAATTGAAAGTAACAAAAAGTATAAAATTATGAAATCTCATATACTGTATATCAATATCAATAATAATAGTAATAATAATAAAAACAATAATAATAATTTGTCTGTTCATTATAAATATTACGAGTGATGCATGCACACACACACACACACACACACACACACACACACACACAAACAAGCACACATCCACACACACATGTGCTCATACACAGACACACACACACGTGCACACACACTGTCTGGTGCTGATCAGAAGAAGGACAGGGTTGTGACATCTGACTATTTCACTGTTGTATTTCATCTAAATTGTTTGTTTAATTTTCAAACTTCTACACACCACCTGCAGGGCTTGGCTGGAGAAATTGCTTTAAAATGAAGGATTTCAGCGATTAATGAAATGAAATGAAAACACATCTACACTGGAAAATAAGCAAACAGAAGAAAAAAACACATTTGAACATTTTACACACAAATTACACACAAACACAAGGAACGAGTCAACATAAAAGGGACACCTGTTATATTAAGTCTGAACTGGCAACATAAAGACAGATGGACTTTCCACACAAGATAGTCATCTATAATATCCATGGATCATAAAGGAGCCTCATAATCAGACTGATTGACCATTTTGTTACCACTCCTTATTTCATTCTGACACTGGCTCTCAAAGGATTCAATTTCTTCTCCAACCAATCAAGTTATCTGGGTGCTCTAAAGTCGGTTCCATTGGACACTGAAACTGCTTAGCCCGCCCATAAAGGCACAGATTGGCTTGATTGTGTCTCCAGTTGGGAAAACGCCATTGGTGGGGGCAAAGCCAGACCCTGAATGCTTGGTAATGATTGAAAAGTGGGTGTGGCTTCAGGGTAGTCAGCTGACCTTACACCTGCTGACCCTATGTTCTTCAATAAAAACTTGATCCAAATGTTAGCTTTGGCGTGCAAACACAGACAGCGACAGACACATGTTGGGAGGCTTAACAATCCCTGCTGTGCCAAGGCCCTGCAGAGGCTGTATGGGTTCTATCTTACATGGAGCGACCAGCTCGTCTCTGCCCCTCGCACTGGAATCCTTAATCTCAATAAGGTGATCAATACGACCTGCAACACAGGATGAGGCCTGTGAACCTTTACCTGGGCATCACACACACACACACACACACGCATGCACACACGCACGCACGCACACACGCACACACGTACGCACACACACAAACACCCCTGTGACCCCTTTTTGTCATCCAGTTAATGAACAAATTAATGTTCAATTACCAAACGACCTTTAAAACCCTATAGAACAAAAGGGCAGGATGAGAACTGTCATGTCACAAGTGTTTCTGTCTTTTGCAGGAACAAACACTAATTACACACACTACTAATTACCCTGTCCATAGCCTGGTAGCACGTTTAGCAGCAATATAGAGAGCATATTTACAAAAGAATTAAACATTAATAACTGACATACCGTATCCAATGTTTTTTCATCACCACCGCAAATCTTAAAACCTTAGCAAGTTGTTTTTTAGATTGTATTGTGCTTGTGTCAAGAGACTTGGCAAGACTATATGACTTAATTTAAGATACATTTAATTAGGTAATATTTTCTTGCTCACTTGGCAGGCAGATACAATGGTACATACAGTATGTGCATATATGATAAAATGTGCATATGTGCAGTGTGTTGTGGTTTGCTATTATACTATATTATATCATAGTAAATGATACAATATTGACATAAATAATCTGGACTCACGTGGACCCAAGAGGTATCCTGCGCTGTTCAGGGTCCATCCACGCTTTTCCTTTGCCTGACAGGATGAAGACACAATATAAGTATTATTTTTATTTTTAATTTAACAATTCATCTGATTTATAGACATGGAAAAAATAGTCATGCTGTCTGAAGAGTCCTAGATGGTTTCTTTGCAACAGAAATTTAAATAATAATGAAATACATAAATGATAAATAACATAAATGAAAGACATAAAAATGCACAGACTCACCGCAATGACCAGCCCAATGCTCTCAGACAGAATTGCGCAAAAAATCAGAGAGACACAAAAAACTCCAAAACACTTCTGCATCTGAAAGAGAGAAAACAGAAACAAAATAAATCACAGAAAATTAAAACATGTAGTCCTCTTTTCACACAGATAAAGCAATGTCAGACTTACCTTCTCTCTTTTTCTCTTTGAATGTCAGAATTCAATTTCTTACAGTGCAGAAGTTTCTACCTGAGCGCTTTGAGAGTTTGTGGAGTAGAACAGAAATTCCATCCAGCTTTTATAATGCTGACAGAAGAGGTATCTGCTCTGACGTCATATTCCCCCGCCTTCCCCCCCTCTTTGGGAGAGACGAGGAGGTCACGATAAGAGGAAATATGGAATATAATAATATCATCAGCATGTTCTGTTTGATGCCCTCTGAGCCATGGGATTGGATATGACTGTAAAAGGCATGATACACAACATTTTCGCTCATAATCTGATATTAAGACGTGAACATGCCCAGGGGAGACTCATTAGTCCAAAGAAAAGGCGGCTGAACATAAATACTAGAAGTTATCCACATCATCCATTTTCACTAGTGACTAAACCTCATACTGATCTCTGTGTTACATAGATAGCCTAATCAAAGCGGTATGTAGTTGTATATACAGTATATCGTTATATGGTTATTCACAAAAAAACATATAGTTAAGTATAGTTAATATAGTATAATAGTATAATAGTTAATAGAGAAGTATAGTTAATATAACTTGAAGTACGATGGAAACCGTGAGAACCACATTTACAGATTTAATTGAAACATTTGATGAACTTTAATATTAATTTGGTGAAACAGGGGTGGCATCTTGTGCTTGTCCTCTGTGTCCTCAAACTTTATAACACATCAAAACAGAAAAATAAAGAGAGAAATGTATTTGTCTTTTAATCTTCTGCCAGTGAATCGTGTGATTCAATGAATTTTTATTTCAAGTTTTCAATATATGGAATACATGGACAAAAGTTGAACAACTTTAACAATAGTAAAGCGTAAGTGCACCCTAAAATGTGTTTTTTGAGCTGTAAACTAAATGATAGGACTGAACTGTGATCAGAAAAATTATTGCTGATGCTAATATTTACAATGTTTCCCATTTTTATAAAAATCTGCATTATATGGGTTGAAAATGGCTCAACACGCCATCTACTGTTTAAAATCATCCAAGGCCAGTACTGACTTAGATTCGACTGGTTGGTACATATCTAATTCATGAAATTTTAATGTTAATGTAACCCCCCCCACCTGCTCCTTGCCTACTTTTTCAAAATTGTCCAGTGGGTGGAGTCAGGCTCAGAGCTGGGGATGAAGTTACACTTTGAGTAAACTTTAAATAAGTGGGGCATCATAGTGAGTGACAGGCCAAATTCCTTACCGTCTTCTCCATAAAAATTTATTTAATTCCCTAAAATATTATCTAAGTTGGCAGTAAAAACACACAGACCCAATCTCCCTTTCCCAGACACTCTTGATAAAGAAGGTTTTATTGACCAACTATATTGAAGTAAAGTTATCTGGGCTTTAATAAAATTATGTATTTTAGTGGGTCTCAATCTCTTTGGTTCCCAAGGCACATTTGGTAACGACAGAATTTTGCTTGCCAAAGAGGCAAGTGCTTGAAATGAAAATGAAATTACTGTGACATTTATGTCACATAAAATGTGGTTTAATAATGATGGTAAATCTATACAATCACAGTATTTGCTGAACCAGGGCATCATGGTGTTCCTGAGCGAGAAAGAGAGAGAGAGAGAGAGAGAGAGAGAGAGAGATGTTGTTGACAGGGACACTAGAATAATGGATTCTAGTTGTTATTTACTGTCATGCAGATTGTCAATCAGTGAGGTGCAATATTAAAAATACATTTAGCAATATAATAAGCAAAATACATTTAGCTAAATAATTACGCATCAGTTGACAAGTTATTAATATTGGGCGTCCTGTGTGTTAATCTTTGTTACGGACCAGAACCGGCTTCATCTCGTCTCTTTACCAGAAACACATTGTTTCTGTACACTACAAGGACTGTGTGACTTCATCTTTCACTCCGTCCCATTTCCATTAGTCATTATTTTCTGTTGTCCATCATCCAGCATGGGCCCCTGCTAGGAGAACCTTTCTGTCTCCAAAAGGTTCTCAGAAACCTGTGAGCTCTCCATTAGCACAAGTAACCGGAAGCTCTCAGTGGTAACCACCTTGTTGGTTGCCGGGACGACAGTCTAACAGTATGGGTTGTGTTATTACAGGATAAAGGAGTTGACTGGAGAAAATCTAAAATGGTTTCTCGCTGTTGTTATTTAATTAGTAGATTTTCCTCACTTAGGGCTTCAAAATGACCTCATCTAATAACCACACACACACAATATACAGTATGAACGATATACAAGTATAATGACCTAATTAAGCTTACGAGTGCATGAAACCATTCCACAATAATTATTTTAATTGGACTTATTATTCATATATATTATCTTAGCAAACTAATGGAATTACACTGAAGTTAAATCCCCGGGATTTTGCTCAGGATTCCTGTTAGTCCCTGTACCAACTGACCCTCTCATTGTCTCTTCTTTCTGTTTCATGAAAATATATCTACGGAAAAAAACTATACAGATTTTATGTTGTTTCGAGCTAACTTGTAGTATTAATATGAAATCTATTTTCTTTGGCGCCGTGGTGAAATTGACATATTATTTAACTGTTGTTGTTTAACCTTTTTATCCCCTTACAAATACAATAAGGTGTGAGCCAGCGTAAAGCTATGAAAAGTTCATTAAAACCTTTCTTTGTGTTTTGCATCTTCGCTATTCTCCGAACATACCATATAAATTTCTGTAAACCCTGTCAAGTTCTTCGAAGGGCCTTTTGAGGTCCACTGACCCCCAGTCGAAGTCCCTTGAATAAGCATCATTGTCTTGTATCTCCTCCTATGCCAATTTAGCAAGGAGTTCGATGCAATATTAAGTTATAATTTGTCTGTGTGTTACGTTAGTGTTCTGCATTGTCTCATGTCTGTCTTACTGCTGTCAGTAGGAGGTTTAGATCTGGTTAAAGAGATTTACAGCTCAGCTAAGTATTGACCTGCATATGGGTCATACAATTAAATCTTAGTAAGTCTTACCTAATGAGAAATTATTCCTTAATCCTTCCTTAAAGAACAATGTAGATCAAATTTTGAATCTATATATTGAACAAAGAAAGAAGAAACTACGTTTTAAAGGTGAGGAGAGAGGAAACGGTGAATTAAGGAGATGAAAGGAGGAGAAGGATGGAGAACAGGCAGATTAAAGGAGAAGAAAAGTTATTAGTCGAAGCGGGGGGGGGGGGGGGGGGGGGGGGGATAAAAAAAAAAAAATAAACAAAAATACAAAAAAAAAAAT
>JAOEHI010002465.1:0-11653 GCA_025447815.1 Percopsis transmontana
GTCTAGGTGTTGGACTCCCAGCCGGAAGGTTGTGGGTTCGAGCCCCAGAGTTGGCCTACCTGTAAGCCTCCTTGAGCAAAATGCCTAACTCCTACCTTTTCCATGTAATTGTAAGTCGCTTTGGATAAAAGCGTCTGCTAAAATGACCTAATTGCAAACAATGTCTGTGTGCAAAAGGACACAGAAAGTCCAGCAATGAAACCCAGTGTGAGCAAACTGCCCTAACAGTAAAACTCAGTGTGTGTGTGTGTCTTCAGCGGACCGCGAGGCAGAGGTTCTCTACGAGGTGGTGTTTGATGAAGAGTTTGCAGGGGGACTCACCCTAAGGTAATTAGTGGGCAGGGCTTAGTGTTGTGAGAGAACAGTTGCTGTGTCATTTCAAAAGCCTTTTTATTTTATTTTATTTATTTTTTTATTTTTTATATAACATGCCATTAAGAATTTTGTTACAGATTTCAAAATGAGTCCAGCCCTTTTTAGGTCCCTTTAGACAACACAAACTGACCACACAGCTGGAAAACCTTTTTTTCCGATGGTGGACTAACATTTTTCACCTTCTGAAAGGAGCAGCACTTTTTTTTTTTTTAAGAAGCACTCCTTGACATGGTCTGCCTCTTCAGGTGCACGCCTGGCCGTGGATATAGACTTCCTCCGTGTGCCCTCATCAACCTGTCCCACGGCATGAGGGTGGAACAAGGCTCCCACAAACTCACCGCCGTCGTCAAACCCCAGCCCGCCTCGCACTCACAACGCCAGCTGGGGGGGCTCAACCACTCACCACGTTCACCGTTTATACCCATGCAGGTATCATGCAGACGCACGCAAATACATTATCATATCTTATTGTCTGACAGGAGCATTTTCTGCCCATTTATGGCCATTTTCTGGTTTTAATAATTAAATATGGGTTAAATACATCCTCATTTGCTGCGCTCACCCCTGTCTCATACTGTTTCTGACCTCTTTCTTCCCCTCTACCTAGTACAACCACAAGCAGAACGCGGTGAGGATGGACTCCCCGGGTAACAGGAACAAACAGGCCAGGGTATGAAAGCCACATGACCACGTAGACGTCGGTGCTTTTCAAAAAACCCTCTGCTTGGTTATTATAATCTCACATTATCCTCACCCTTCCCCCCCGTCCTAGGGTAAAGATGAGTTCAGCAACGCATGGCAGAACTCTGGCCCGCCCCACAAGCCTCCCGCCCATTGGCACAACAACGTACGGCGCTTTTGGTTACGCGTTTATTTCCCTTTTTTAAGTACAGAGAGAATGCAACTGTGTGATAACTTGTGTGTTCTTTTCCGAACACTAGGAAGGACCATCCCAACAGGGAAACAACCACCAACACACATCCTCTAACAAAGCTGTGAGTACACACACGCCACAATACACAAACTGCACAGGCTATGTGGCTAGCAACAAGGGCATAGTCTTTGTGGGCCGCTGATTTCCCTGTTTGACTGTGTAATTTGCAGGCTCCAAACAGTGGCGTCAGACTGTTGAAGAGGAATGAAGAAGCCAACTCCCTCCCAAAGAACACAACCAGCAAGGTACACACATCCTTAACTGTGTCTCCCAATGTTTACATATATTGACTTTGCTATCATCCACACTCTTATTCATTGTTTGTTGGTATATACTTCAAAGTCCTCCCACAATGTCTCGCAGTGCATTACAATGTGTCTAAACAATACTGTAAACTGTGTCACTACAAATGTCCCAAAATGCAAAGCCGTAGATCCACTATACTGTGTCCCAAACATGTTTATTTTTTGCTATTTTGCCGTAGTCTTAATTTGTTAATTAGTTTTTGTCCGTCAAGTGGGTAACTACTTTCCTCTGCAATGGATAAAGGCACGTTTTTTTTTTTTTTTCATCCCTATTGTAGGCTTCATCTGACTTTGAGGTGCTCATCGCCAACCTTAAGATCTCAACGGGCAACCAGCAGCAGCCTCCTCCACTTCCTCCTCCACAGGAACCCAGGAGCCAATCAGATGGCCCGTTGTCCCCACAGTCCTTTGCCATGGTGAGTTGCAGCCCTCCGTAAAAGGTTACATTTGTTTCATGCAACTACTAGTGTATCGTTCACCATTGGCTGATGATGGTGAGACTAATCTCTCTTATTGGTTGTTTGCCGTCGCTATAGAAGGGCACAATGGTGCTGAAGGAGATGCTGAAGATTGACGGCTCTGGAATCGGAAGTCCCGCCTCCCAAGAGCCTGTCACCTCCGTGCCTTCTGGGGGCCAGCAGCCAAACAGGAGACGCTCTGGCAAGAAGCTAGGTACACAATGAGCACACTCGCTGACAAATAATAACACTAATATGAAACTGAGCCACCATTTCTTGTGACAATAGCTAACTGAGTAACTGATAACTGGCTAATTTAAGCTAATGTAACTAGCTGGCTCTCTCACCTTGGAACATTACCATCTGGCTGCCAGGTCACAAATGTCACTGACGTCACATCTTGAACTGCTGTTTATCTTTAAACCCCTCCTCCAGCGGCGAAGATGAGCGCTCCCCAGGCTGAGCCGTCCACTGTAGCCCCTGCCCCGTCGGCCACACCCCTCAACCCAGCTCTTCCCGTGGCGTCTGAGCTGACTCGCATGTGCCTTGGGTTGGGCATGGCACCGCCGGAGTTCACCTACATACGCAACAGACAGGTAGACTGGCCAGCACTGTGTAATGGCTAACTCCAATCGGAGATGCAAAAGTAAACTAGTCAACTTTTGGGAGCGGGGATTAGCGGCTAACATCAGGGAACTTTCGCCGCTGTGAGCAGAGTTCGCTGTCCCCTCTCCTACTCCGCTTAGGAAAAGCCCTGCACTGATCCTCGTTGTGCCCTTTTTAAAGACAAAAGCTTTTAAATTATATTAAATAGCACTGGTTGAGTGCAATAGCAGGTTGAATGGTCCGTAGATGTCCATTAACATTTTGCTATTGTCCCTGGGTGCACAGGGTCTGCTGGTGTGCCAGGTGAAGCTGTCCACGGGGCTACAGGTGCACGGGCCACAGTGCCCGTCGGAAAATGAAGCCAAGGAGAAGGCTGCCCTCTTTGCCCTTCAGAGACTGGTATAACCCACACGTCTTTGTGCACAGTACCCACTAATGCATTTGCTAGAGGAAGAGAAGCTTTTATATTCTATAATGAGTTAAAGGAAATTACCTATATTAACTTTACTAGCTCATTGAGCTGGTTGGGCTTGGTGTTTAAATGCAATGCATTAAATGCATTGTAGGGATACTTTGGGTCTGGAGTCTTTTGCTGTTGTGACTGTTACTTATAATGGCGCCCCCAGCTGGTTCATTTGTGTTCCGTTTTCCTTTGTGCCGCAGAACTCCGTGGGAACGGGCTTCCCCCTCCCACCTCCTCTGTATCATGGAATGGGCCAGATCAGGCCGACCCACATGGGAGCCATGCCCCCTGTCTTGAACCAGCCAGGTCAGTCTGTGTTCCTAACCAGTAATGGGATTGGATATGATCTGTTCACATGTCTCTAATTGACAGGAAGCAGCCATAGCACTGTTGTAGTTTGTTTTATATACAGCCACTGCAAAAAAAAATTCAATACATAATATATATATCAAATATATCACCTTTTATTTATATTTAATATATTTTTAATATATCTTTTTAAATTATTTAATATATTTTTAATATTTATATATTTAAAAAAATATGAAAGATAGAGAATCAGAATTTAAACAAAAAAAACAAACATTTAGATAATTTTCAAAACATGTATATATTTTTTTTGTGACTAGATAATTTGTTTAGATTCTGATTCTCTATCTTTCAATTCCATGTTTTGTTATTGTAAGACTCTCGTTCTCCCCTCCAGGTCTGTTGCTACCCACCCACCAAGGCTACCCCCCCGCCCCTATCTGGGGCATAAGCATGCCCCCCCGTCTGCAAAACCCACCCTTCTACGGGCCAGCGGGCGCCTTCCCTGTGGGTCCCCGCCCACAGGCCTCTACGGCACCGCCCATTGGCTCCCACAACCAGTTCATCCCCCTACAGGTAAACACCACAGCAACCACTTCATTAATTGCCATGTCATTTCCTTATTAAAAGCTTGTTTGTTAAGATATGGCCCAATATTTCTTCTATGGAACCGTTTGTGTGTCGGTAACCTTGCCAACCCCGTCAGGTGACTAAGAAGCGGGTGTCGTCGGGCAAGAAGAACATGGAGACCAGAGAGTTCTACAGCTCCGCCCAGACTGTAGCGAGGAACCAGCAGCGCAAATCCCACAACCATCCCTCTGGCCAGACCTCGGCACAGAGTCAAGCCCCTAACCAGCTGCTCAATCAGCACTTCTCCCCGGATGCCAACAGCAATCCGTCTCCGTGCAATCCATGCTCCCCCAACGGCGGTGCCTCGACAACAGCAGTCCTCCAGACCCCCCCTCGTCAAAAGCCCCCCTCAACGGGCCACACACCCAACTCTGCCTCCAAGAGAAAACAAAGGAAACTAGCAGTAAATTTTGAAGCGGCAAAAGTAACTGAGTAAGTGTGTGTGTGTGTGTGTGTGTGTGTGTGTGTGTGTGTGTGTGGGTATTTTAAGCCAGGCCAGGTTTGCGTACTCCTCGTTTATTGGTGTCAGAAAGGCTCCTGTGTATTAAAATGAGAAATGGGTAATACACAGGGAACTGCATCTTTTCATTAAAGATGGAAACCTGCATAGTTTAGCATAGAGTTCCGAGACAATGAGCGACTACCAAAAGCATCAAGGAACCATATTGACACATAGTCTGCTCTCTGCCAATCTACTCTGGAAACTCCAATCAACATCTCCCCTAAACCCACAATTATCCAATCAGAGCAGTAAATGAGATAAATGTGCTTTAAAATACAGATGTTTTACAAAGGCATTGTAGAGGAAGTGAAAAGCTAGATTCTTACCATAGCGTCTTTTAAAAGTGTCTTCAATTGCTGAGTAGAACCTACTAATGCTGGTTTTCTACAGGAAAACGTTAGGGTTTATTCATATGGCCCAGATGTTTTCATAGGGCTTTCAGGGAGCCTAGGACGCTAAATTCTGGGCAACCTTTTGAAAATACGGAAGCAAATTTGTCATTGCTCATGGTAGTTTTATGCTAGTTTTATCATATATACTTCCCACTGACTGTAATTAAAGGTAGGTTTAGGTTGGACTGAGACAGACCTCCCACTTATCTTGGGATCATGTTTTTCCAAAGTTACGCCAAAGAGGCATGTCAGAAAGCTAGACATTGTCAGTTCACCATCTAACTTGGGAACAGTATGCGTGTGTTTTAATTCGCCATTAAAATTCTCCCTAAATGATCTATGAACTTTTTTTTTTTTCTTTCTATCCTACATACATGACAGAATAATGCATTGTCCTGTGTTTTTATTTTATTTTATTTTTATTTTTTATTTTTTTTATTTTGGACGTACAAGGAACTCGATTTATGGCACACGCTCATTGTGGGATTATATGGAAGCACTCACACACAAATTGCACCTGCGCGTGTATACACACACACAGAACACCAGCATTTTTCATAAATGGATTCTGTAAAATCATTTTAATATTCTGGTCTCTTGAAACGAAACCTGTAGAATTTGTTGACTTCTGTTGGAAATACTTATACTGCCAGAATCTTCCCCAAAAGCATCTTTGTTTAATCTGTTCAACTTAGTTTTGGCTGCTAATTAGTTTTACATAGGTGCGAAGAAGAAAAGAAAATCTAAATTTTAACTTTTTATTTATTTTTAAGCTCTGCTCTACTCATTCATCAGTTCATGATTTCAATGCACTAATAATGAAACATCCATGGAATAGAAAGACATTTTTGATTTATTTCAAGTAAAAATGGTGGAAAAAAATTTGTGGAAATACTTTTAATTATTTAAAATATTACCTCCAAAGAGCAGCGCATATTTAAAATTCCTTCCAGCAACAAAAATTCATTGAATTGAAATTACCTAAAACTTTTCACAGCACATTCAGTCCACTGTTTGTTTTAAACATAGCTGTGCATATATGGCTGTAGGGGAGGAGTAGAGATGAGTATGAGCCATGCAGCACTTGGGTGTGGGAGTTGTATGCGCTCTGAGAGTTTACAAGCAAAATGATTTGTAATGGTTTTAACCGCAAGGGGAATTCAGAATACAAATCAAGGAGTCTTCCTTTTTAAAAAGGGGCACAGATGCAATTTATACTGGTCACAGCCTCTCCTAAAAATACCCATCTGCTTTATAACTTTTGTTTGAAAAGTAGTAGTTTGTGACATTGTTAAATTACTGCCTGTTGTTTACCTTTCTGGAACATTAAATTACATGGTTCTGACACCACCTCCATTTTGTGCCTATGTAAATTCAGCCAACAGAAGTTGTGGCGGGCAGTCATTCTGTGAAGCCTGCCCCTGGCATGATACCTTTGCCTCTGGGACAGTATTATAGGCTGCTTCTCTGCCCAATGAATTTTGCTGTTATGTTAAGGTGCTTTTAGGAATCTGTGATCAGGTTTCAACCAGCTGGCATCTCACAAGGTGGGTTTTTCTTTGATTGACATATTTACATTGGGCACTTGTGTGCTCCAAGCTTCTCAATTTTAAGATTTTTTTTTTCTCTTTCCTTTCTTAATTAAATTTAAATTTTATCGCGACCCTTTTTAAAGATTTTTTTTTTTCTTTATTAGTCTTTTCTAGGCAATTTGGATACTGTTTTGGATAATATTGTTTTTGGTAAAAGTACGGTAACGTAAGCTGTATAGACAAGTAATCTGCATGTGTTCTGTCCATTTGAGGGACTGTAGAGGGTTTGTTTTGGTGATGGAGGGGCTACACAACCCCCCCTGCCCAACAGCCGCCCCTGGTACTCGGGGCTACCGTGTAATTACGGGGATGTTTTAACATTGTGATTTCAAGCACACCTGTTGTATATGTGTTGTATACTCAAAATATATAGCAAGCATTGTGAATCCTCTGTAGAGAGGTATTGATTTGTTGTTTCGATGCAGGAATGTGCTGTATATAGCCATTTAATAAAACAATTCTTTTGTTAACGTGTGATTATGATCAGGCTGGTTCCTGTAGAGAGAGAGAGAGAGTGTGTGTGTGTGTGTGTGTGTGTTCAATCCTTTAACATCTTGAACCTTGGAGTCAACATATATTAAAAAAAAAAAAACATTTATTTACTGAACACTGATCAATGAGTACAAACAAACACATCTTTTGCTGAACTAACACCTTGTGGGTAAAATACTTTCTAACAGAGGGTGTGTCCCAGATCAACACTATCATTTTTACAGACAGAACACTGCACACAGAATGAGCTTCAGACCTTTAAAGTGTCTTTATAAAAGCCTGTTTTGAAAATATATACATGATTAAGTTTTAATCAGCACTTTAGAAATTGTGTTTAAAATTTTACTGTGCACTTTATTAAAAAAATACACACAACTGTAATACAGAGACCATAACTTATTGAGAACCATTCGAAAACTGCTATTGAACTACAGGATGCAAACTTGGTGTATAGTGAGTCCTGATCCGTTGTAATTGATTTACTTTTTTTTTTTTTAATTCAACCCACCAGAAATAAGTCCATGACACACTGGTCAAACTGCACCGAATAACGTGTTTTCAACAACAGAGCTGCGGTCTACGCATTTTACATTTTGTTACTAGTTTAAAACATTTCTTTCAGCATAGCTGAAAGAAACAAAGCATTTGTTTATGGTCTCTATCTTTTTAAAAGCTAGTATTGGTGGGCACACAAGGGTTTTATACAAACATGTACATTTGCCTCTGTATGTATCGTTTGCCAATCGCCAACATACCTTAGGAGTGTAAAAGTAAACGTAGCCTTAAAATAAGGCATCAAATAATATCATGAACCAAATATTTGAGAGATTCCTCTGAACCACTTTTTTGGGATCAAGAGGTTTGAGAACCACTGGGCCACATTTAACAAAAAGAAACGTTGAGATAAAAACACATCAAACTAACAAGAAATCACCAAAACGTGGAAGTTAAACGTCCACTAGAATGTGACTGTGTGTGGTGTCCTCCAGTCTGTGCTTGAACATTACATCCTTTACTCGTGCGCTGGCAGCACACCTGCATGTGTGTATCTACGCTGTGGAGAGCGCGCGCGTGCGTGCGTGTGTGTGTGTGCGCGCCCCTCAGGTCCTCCTGTGCTGAGCGCTGGCTATGTAGGTGTTCTCTATGCACAGCACTATGTAGTGGTTGGAGCAGGAGCGGGTGTGCTGGCCCAGCAGACGCCCCGTCTGCAGCATGGACGCCTGCCCCGTCACCGCCAGGTCGCCTGCCCGCCACGCTTCACAGTAGTTGGTGGTCGCACGGATCCCCGCTGTGTTGGAGCCGTGCCAGATCAGCTTGTCTGGCCTGGGGAGGGGGAGGAGATGGAGACATGCGATGTATTGAACCAGCTGCTCTTCTGTATGAGGTAATATAATTGTAGTTTATTAATAAACGTAATTTCTTTATTACGTTTTGGGTCTGTCTCTCTTTTCATGTACCTCATTGTGTGAGGTTGGAACAATGTTCTTGCGGTGTTCTGAACACGTATACTGAGCTTTACACGTTGTAGGAGCCACCTGTAAGTCTCCCATGTGTTCTATGTTTACGGTCTCATTCATATTATTCACTGCACTCTGATTGTAGGTGGTGGGCGGAAGTGATAGTGGTCTACTAACACTTTCTGTTGACCATACTCGCACACTCACGCACTTTCGCACTCACACAGCAATTTTATGACTTGGTAACTGCAGTGCCAGTTGTACTTTTATATGTGTTGAAGTGTAATAAATGCTTGAACTTGGATCGTTGAGTGGAACTGAGTTTTTGCGCGTCGCAGTGTTTTTATTCTCTGCGTTTAGTCCCTCGCGGCTGAATTTCGGTTTGCGTTGTCTACAGCCGCTACACACGTGTACTGAGCTTTACACGTGTTTATGTGCCAGACAACTTTCATTTGAATGTCTGTTGGTCTACAGGTCCCACGGTTTTCCCTCATATGTCATTTACTTCCAAGTAATTCCAAATAGTATGAGAAACCTTCCCTGTATGTTGCAGACAGATGGATATAAAGAGATGTAATCTATTAGAGCGTGTTGAATAAATAAAAAATGATTTCTAATTACATAACATATACACACACACACTCACCACACTGAGTCGCTCAGGACATTGCGTCCGTCGAACGAGTAGATGGGTATGGCGGGGTTGAACACGCCTCCGTTCCCAGAGAAGATTGACGCCCAGCTGCTGAACAGCACTTGGCCCTGAGAGGAGAGGAGAGGAGAGGAGAGGAGAGGAGAGGAGGTGTGCTACTCTTCACGTGTTCCCAGTGACAGTTGAGTACAGTATGGACAACCTGACCTAGGCCTCACCCTGAGGTTGACCACAGGCATGTTGCCGCGGTCCGCCTTCCTCACGATGGTGGTCAGGTCCTGGAGGTGGGAGGAGAGGAAGGCCCGGTACGTGGCCGTCAGCCCCACAGAGCGGGCCTGCTGGTAGCACTGGAAGTCGGCCCCCCGGATGCCACGCATGTCCCCCTTCAGCGGGGCATTTAGCGCCGCCAGGTGGAGCTGGGGGTGGGGGGGGGGGGGGAAACAGACAGACAGGCAGTGTTAGCAGGACGCGGAGAGGAAAGCAGGGCAGTGTTGGTAGGAAATTGGAGTTAACACAAAATGGTAGTGGGTTCCATTCCCGAAGTTGGCCTACCTGTAAGCATCCTTGAGCAAGATGCCCCTATCTGCTGCTTGTAATACTTGTAATGAACTCATTGTAACTCACTTTGGATGGAAAGCATCCGCTAAATGACCTAATTGTAAAATGAAATTGTACTTCTACAAAGACAGAGGGCTATGAAGAGCAGAAAAGTGATGTGTGGTTCTCTCCTATGCGTTTATAGTTAATATTACATTTAGCTCATTTTTCTTTCTCAAGCAATATTTAAAAAAAAAGAAGCTTATTTATCAGTGTGTGAATATATGATGGTGTTAGGTATGGCATGTTGTCTTGTTCTCACCCCAGGTTCAGTGTTGGAGGTGTGTGGTAGCAGATTATAGCTGGGCTGGTATCCTCTACCTGACTCCTGCAGCTCCTAGAAAACAAAGTGCACACAGCTTTCTTTAATAAGATGCACTAATAATTTGTATCCGTGCACATATGGTATATAGTGGCACAGGTGCAAAGAGGGTTTCTCTATGTGGCTAGAAACATCCACATAGCTACAGATGTTGACTATTTGACTCTCCATCTCACACGAGTGGTCTAAAAGGGCACCTTTAAATGGGCCTTATGTGAAGTGAATTGCTTCTATTTAATATTGCATATCAAGTTTACCTGTACAGAAAACAACTGTACAGTTACAGTATCAGCCCCACATTTCACACAGGCAGCCCCTATACAAGGAACACCTTCCCCCTCAAAACAGCCTCAAAAGTACAAATAGCATCTGGTACATCAAAAAGGAAGAGTTGGCAATTTATAAATAGACAAATATAAATGTACAATGGACAGTGCAGAGAACAGCATCTCAAGACCTGCACTGTTTAAACTTTACATGGTCTGTACTGAGTGTGTGTGTGTGTGTGTATGTGTGTGCGTGTGTTAACCTGGCTGGGGCTTCGATGTGGTTGGCTCCACCCCCCAGGCCTGCTGAGGGCCTGAGACACAGCGGAAGACGGGGAGACCTCCGACGGCAGCTGGATCAAATCCCCTAGCTGGGAAAACCCCAACAAACACAAGATACATATACACAGTACGTTTTACACCCTTGAGTTTGATTAGATCTTGAGTTAATCCATTTCATTTGACTACACACTGGTAGTCAACAACTGATGGATCAATATCCACTCTCAAGCAATGCACACACACACACACACACACACACACACCAGAACCCGGCGCCAGCCGTTGTGTGCTCTGATGTAAAGCTCTCCTCCCCTGTCAGCCACGTAAGCCAGGGTGCCCTCGGCCACCCTGTGGCTGTCTCTGGCCAGGGCGTGGATGGCCTTGTAGGTGGTCACCTGAACGGGAACAACGCCCAGCATCTGTTTAAGCTACTTGTGATGGACGGTAAACATGGACAACACTGAAGCACACCATTCTACTGTTTATTACAGTGATGTGAACTAGTGACGTATTACTTTGGCATTCACTGAGACAGGAATGTTTCCCATATCATGGAGATGCGTTCATATTCTGGGCTAATTACACACTATCTTAATGTATGTTCTGTACATTCCACAGTTTGATCAACAGATGAACTACATAATAATACAGAAATGCGCTGTAACGCGTGGGCCTCGGTGGCAAATCAACTTGACCTGACAAGTGTCTTGTTCTAGGGAACATGACCCACTTCTTACCGGGTTGGCATATCCTGGAGATCCAGGTGGCCCAGGGGGGCCGGGCGGGCCGGGGAGACTGGCAGCTGTGAACAAAGACATTGTGTCACCCCCCTTTGTAACTTAAATCAGCCTTAAACCAACAGTGGACTACTGCTATTTAACATGGGGAGGAGGATGTCCAGTGGCCTGTGTGCTAATAGATGCTAACAGCCAGTGATGTGCCAGTTCATGAACGCGTTCATATTTTGGGTGAACGTGAACTGAACGTACTGTATTACTGCCTGATGAACGTTACTGTGA
>JAOEHI010002466.1:0-11652 GCA_025447815.1 Percopsis transmontana
TGTGTGTGTGTGTGTGTGTGTGTGTGTATATATATATATATATATATATATATAGTAGAAAGGAAAAAATTATAATAAATATACACACCTTTTATTTAAATATATACAAAAATTTTAAATAATTATATTTGACATGACAACTTTTAGAGGGAAAGTTGCAGACCAGAGTATATAGGGATACAGGAGCTGTGCTAGCAGGTTGACCACGTTGGGGACCATGTGGGGCCAGAGGAGCAGCATGTTGCTGGGGGAAGGGCTCTGATGCTGGCCGTATATATGGGAGATGATGAGCTTCCTGGCCACTGTCTGGTAAAACAGCTCCACCACCGTCTGAGGGTTCAGCTCTGTGAGGACAGATATGTACAGAAGGAAGACTGCTTGAAGATATTTAAAACATTGTGTGTTCCATGTTTTTAACTGGCGTATTTTTTAAACACTAATCAGGATTTAAGACCCTGTCACCTGTGGAACCAATATTCTCTAGTTCACTTTCTCTTATATAGGTTAGGAGCTTTTCCATGTACACACACAGGTGTCTTTATACGTTTGCATGAAATATTTTCCACTAAACTTTGTTTGGTGCTGTACATCTGCTGCTACAATTTGTTCACACTAGAGGGGTAACAAAGACTTCCAGAAATCTCACAACTCCACAAATTACTCTTAGTTTTACTTAGTTGAGAAAGAGTCAATGTCCTGGAAATGCATCTGCTGCTTGTGTGCTTAGCTAAGCTAGCGGTCCGCTGCCATGGCGACTGACCTGACTTGTTGGTGGCCAGGGACGGAGAGTCTGACAGCTCCAGGACAGACAAGTGCTGCAGGTTGGCGTCGCTGCAGGGACACGGGTTCACAGATCAGACAGGTCGCACGAAGTGCCGACCATTAGAGTGTGTGTGTGTGTTAGAAGCCCTTTTTATACAAAGATCCCACAATAAGGCTGTAAAGAAGACCCTGCATTATGCCACATTCGCCTGTTTATATTGAACCAAACGAGGCGTTCGTCTACTCTTGCTTTGTGTAGCTTGCTCAACGCTGTAGGCTACTACTCGAAAAAGATTATCTGCGGTCAGGTGAGCAGCTTATAAAACACGAATAGCCCACTGAAATACTTGGACCGCCTATAGTTATTCTTCATATTTATAACACTAGTTTATTGAAAACACGTTGAGGGTTTATTATCAATGTAAAATCAGTGGACTAAAATGATCAGAGATTTCGTTGACTTGACCGTAACTAGACTAAATCAAAATGAAACAACTAAAATGGGACTATAACTATTAGTCAGACCTTGGAAAAAGACTAAGCCTATATGCAGACCACAGGGGTGGGTGGGTGGGTGTGTGTGTGTGCGCGCGCGCCCGCGCGCTCACTTACATGATGTCCACGGGGACAGAGCAGGCCAAGGTCTGGCCAATGTGTTTGAGGAGGTAGTAGGAAGACAGCAGGGTGGAGGCTCGGGGGATGAGGTCCTGCTGGAGCTGCAGGAGTTGGGCCCCCCCACCCAGGAACACCTGACACACACACACACACACACACACACACACATACATTAAAGGTCCCCCATCATAGGAAATTCAAAGTTTTTCCAATTGCATTGTCTGAAAGGACCTGAATGGACTGGACAACTTTTTAATTCTATAATTTAGCCAGAATTCAAAACTAAAACTAAAAAACTGAATAAAACAAGCCAGTCAGATTTGGCCCCAGGTGTGACATCATTTGTGGAACCAATCATCTATGACCTATCCTGCCACTCAGCTAATCAAGTGTGGGCACAGTTACCCCAACTGAAAGGGAAGAAAATGAAAGGGTGCGGTGCTCTCACATTGTCCCCGAGACGCAGGTAGAGCTTCTGCAGAATGAGGAGGTCCCGGCAGAGCAGGGCCCTGGTCATGGCCATGTGGCACACAGCCTGGCACATCACGGTCACTGCCACCGTGCTGCCGTACAGCTGCGACAGGCTGATGCGCACGTTGAGGCTCTGGCCTGGGGGACCGGCCAGGAAAGACAGACAATGGAGACGGTCAGATATGAAGCCACCGCAGCTTGGCTCACACACACACCTCTTAAGTCTCATTGAAACAGAAACAATCTCACCTAGGTTAGAGCGTCACTCAGCCTACAGAGTGAAAAGGATTTGAAAAATGCAAGACAGTGGGGAAGAGTAAAGTGACATACTGCGACTCAAGGGATATGTTTTTGCATGTGAGCATTTCCATGTGAACACCTTCTTCTGCCCGTTTTAACCATTGGTTAACCACTATGGTTCTAAGAAGGATTTTGCAAAGCCTTTTCTGGCTCAGTAGTGTTTTACAATAGAACCAGCATCAGTTTAGGGAATAGTATGATATAGAGGTTTACAACTCTGATAAATAAACAATTGGCATAGTACAGTCACCATGGACACCTTGTCACTATCCTTACTATAAGTGGCTTTCGATAAAAGAGTATAAATTACTTATGAATATAAATTACACCTCAAAAAAATCCATCAATTATAATAAATGATATTATTTAGTATAGTAGTAGATACAGTAGATAATCCAAAATTTTGCACGACGATCAGAAGCTTTTCTTAGAACAATACCAATTAAAAGTGTATTTCTTTTCTCCCCGGACATTGAAACTGGTAAAATACTCTTATAGACAACCTGGTGTGAGGGGACCCTCTCCCCCAGGTTCTGTGTCAAGCTCTAGGTCCATCTCTCTGAGTAGGACGATCATGGCTGCCATGGGGTTCCGGATGTCCTGGAGTTTGTTCTGAATGTCCTCTATTATGTTGTCACTACACAGACACGAGGACAGCGATTAGCCACAGCATCATACAAGCAGCGAAGCTACAGGAAGCTGCCTATTGTAACTGTAGTAACATCAGCATCATCAACTAAAAGTGTTCGTGCAGCAAAAACTGTACCACCAAAATTGGCAGGTGGGCTGCAAATCCCCCCCCACTATTCAGACCCCAAGACCTGTGGCACTGTTTCTATGGGTGGCGCTATAATAATAAAATTTGCGTTTTGGCTCATATCTCAAGAACAGTGAGATCTCTTAAATAATCTGCATTTTTGCTATAATGGTCTTCCGCTGTAAAAATTTAGCATTTCTCCACCATTTCAACAAAATCCAAAGTGAAAGTAAAACGAACTAGTCATCCTATACTCAAAACCTGGTATATATAATCTACAGACAATGCTGACAAAAAATTGCATAAAGAATTTTGATATGTCAATCCGATTTTACAACCATATCAGATTTTATAAGCCAATGAACTTCAGCAGATATGTTTAAATAAGTACTGGAATCATACTCTGCAACTTTTATTAAAATTGTTAAATATAAATGTAAAAAAAAGTCTAAAGTCTGGAGTTCAATCCCAGTCTGAGGATCCATACCATTTCGCAAGACTGCCAAAACCCTTTGTTTCTTCAATTATCGGGAGCCCTCCTGTTTCCTCCACATCTTAATTCTTAAAGTCCTCAAGGTCTGCACTTAATCTCAATTTTCACAATCCTTAATCATCAACAGTTCTCAAGGTCCACACTCATCTACATTCTCAATTCTAAAACTCTGATCTCTGCATCTCAGTTCTCAAAGGTTCTCAATAAGACCCCGTTTATTGCTGCTTGCGGCTATATTTGTAATTGTAATCACTGTTTAATTAGGGCTTTTATGGGTCAAGGCGCAATCTTAGCCTGCCATACTTCTAGAGAGCCAAGTGCTTCCCAGAACATTTGTATTAAACAAATGATTGAAGATTTACAAAGAAGCGTTCCAAAGGCGGGTCACTGTTATAACTCCCCACCTGTAATAACCCAGCGCCCTGGCTACAGCATGTGTTAAAGAGTGGTGAATACTGACGTGTCATTGGACAGCATGTTCTCCAGAACGAGCTCTGCTGCCCTCTCAGGCGACTGCAGGTGTTCCAGGGCCTTCTCCATTTCGTAGGCCATGTCCTCTGAAACGGCGTCGCTCACTAGCCGAAGACACTGCACCAGCTGCAGGATGTCCCGGCTGAGCTCTGGGTCTGGACAAAGAAGGGAGGAGAGAATTGGCCCACGTTGCATTCAATGTTTAGTATAGCTTTTGCCCATAATGGCGCGCTCTCACCGGCAGAGACTTTGTCGCTGTGATTCGCTGAGTCGCTACCCTACAGGCAGCCAGCTTGTGGGCGTTGCTAATGTAGTGTACCGTTTATGAGGAATTTTAGCTAGCATCATTGCGACTGTTCAAATTTTGCCATTCACTTTATTACACCTCACCACGCAAAGAAAGACTATACGAGGACCACATCTCCCCTCTGATTTTCCGACACTCGGCTCTGTCGCTCCTCATTTGCATAATGTTGAACTTGGCTGAACTTTTTTTGTCGCTAAGTCAAGGCGATTTGGTCGCTAAGTCAAGGCGATTTGGTCGCCAAGTCAAGGCGATTTGGTCGCCAAGTCAAGGCGATTTGTTGCGCCATGTCGCTTAGTGTAGCCCAGCGACCATTGCAAAATGAATGATTTCTGGCCGCTTTGTCACTTGAAATCGCTGCCGGTGTGAGCGCACGGTAAGTCTGAGTGATGTGACAGAATATGTTGAAGGACAATGTACCAAAACATGCACTAAATGGCAGACAGCTCGGACTAGCCACACATACGAAAGGTCATTACCTTCTGCTATGGGCGTCTCGTCCTCTGAGAAGAGGTACTCATCATAGGAGAGGTACAGGTGGTCCACCGCAAAGCAGGGCAGCAGGAAGGACACAAAGCCCTGAAGCAGATAACATACTTTCAGGAGTTATCTTGCCTTGTCCAACAGGACGTGAGAAGAGAAGAGAATGGTAGAGGGGGTTCTTGAACAGGACTAGTAGGACTAAAGAATGTGCGATGGAGTGTCTTATCACCCACTCACCCCCCCATTGAATAGTACTTGAATACTCCCAATATGTGAAACAGCATTTAAAGGACTGGAAACCTTTCACTGATATTCTAGTCACCCCCACCCCTCCAACCCACCCCACAGGACACACACACACACACACACACACCTTCTTAAGCAGGCAGACCATGGCGGTGTGGGGGCTGGCAGTCAGGCCCAATGGCATGGCCAGGGCCTCCTGGTACTGCAGGCAGCAAGCGTAGAACTTGGACCAGAACTCCACCTGCAGCTGACGGTACTCCTCCTGAGAGAACTCGAACTCAGTCACGCTGCTCTGCAGCTGTGGGCAAGAGGGAGACAGCAAGAAATATAAAACGCCATCAATGGGGAGGGGCGGTTTGTGGGAATACATTGGGACATATTATCTATGTATGTTGTCAACATACGGTTTGATAACAGCCTGTAACCTCTACTTAGAAGGCTTTAAATGTTAAATGGAGGCGCTTTAAAAACGTTACCTCGTTCTCTACAGCCAGCGTCACCTCCCTCTTTAAGCTGTCCCAGGTTAAGTCCACAATCCTCTCTGAGCCTCTTCTGTATATCTGATGGAGACACAAACCACGGTGGAGTACGTTCAACAACATACAGCAGCAAACACGCGTATAAGAAGAACATGCCAACAAGTCTCCATTTGACTTGTAGAAAACCCAAGGCGCACTGCCTTCATTTGTATATGTGGGAGTGTGGGCGTGGTTTAGCCCTGTCTGTGGACGGAAGGGCAGGCAGGGAGGTGTGGTTCACGGGGCTAGGGGACAGGTGCCTGGCAGTTGTTAATCACTTGTGTCCCCTTTTCAAACACTGATTGTCTACAGACCGGGAAGAGACAGCCGGAGGGAGAACTCTGGCACTACGCAGACAACCAGCATCTTAAGTGTTGTTTGGGAATTGCTGTATGACAGGCACAGTAAGACCTGTGGCTATTGTATGTAATAAAACCGTGCAGACGCACAGTGCAACCGACGAATACTGTGTGGACAGTCGTATTCCACAGTATAGTTTTATTTCCCCCGCAAGACAGACATTCCCTGTAGACAAGACAGACGCAAGGAAGCAGAAATTAAGATTCAACCGAGCACACAGTCTTTTGGTCTCATGTTAGTTGCAACCCCACCGCCGAGTAGCAAATAGCGTCACTCCCTCCACACACTCTCCCGATAAGGACATAAAAACAAACATACACCGTGTAATTATAACACATTTTTGTAAGCCACGCTTGCACGCCTTGCCTGAAGTTATTGCAAAATCCAGCACATCAGTGAAGGTGTCCCGGGGGGGGGATGATGATTTAAAAAATAAACTATTCTGCTCGGGAAGTAAAATGAATGATGAGGAAAGGGCGGGCAGAATTAGTTTTCCTTCTCACCTGCAGAGCTTTGACTATGGCAGAAGCAGTGAAGTGCAGAGGAGAGAAGAGTACCTCCAGGTACGTTTCCTGTTAAGAAAACAAATCACTGCATTTTGTGTTGTGAATTATTAGTATTAAAATCTATCGTTATAGCCACAATACAAAAATTCTACTAATACTATGTAGAAACAAAAGACCTCAATACATAAATATATGGTACAGCAACAATGAACGCATTACTACTGTATGTGTTATTTAGGCATATGATGAAAAGTGGAGCGGTGACACTAAGCTGATCTTACCCTGGGGTCCTGGTCCACTCCAATGTGGACCTCCTCCTCTGGTTGGGGCTGGACAAACACTTGGTTCCACTGGCCCGCTGTGTTACTGCAAGCATGAAAACATGTTAACGGCACATCAGCAAAGCAAGACACTTAAAATTAGATTTAGCAGACTTTTTTTTTTATCCAAAGCAACTCACAGTAGGGCTGTGCGATTAATAAAAATTTTCATTTAAATTTAGATTATGGCCTTCAACGATTATAAAAACAAAATAATTGAGGTTAAACGATTATTGTGCCGTACTCGCAATGTTCTCGTTTTGTCTTTTTTTTTTTTTTTTTAAACGCACGAAATTTTCCTTTACAGCGGTGCTCTTTTGCCCCTCCCTAAAAGGCCAAACTCACTCCCTGTCAGGCTGTGGCATGTTTAGTTCAGCTCGAGCAAAGATGACAGAGAGCTTTTGGTCGACAAGAAAGGTAAAACCATTTCAGCCGTTTGGAAACAATTTTGTTTCAAGGAGTCCGATGTGGAACAAAAACAAATAATGTGCAAGACTGGTTGCATGGTGGTGTCTGCACCACACGGAAACACGACCAATTTGTTTAATCATCTGAAATTCAATCACAAAGTGGTTTATGAGCAATCTATAAACGAACAAATAAAAGAGAAGAAAAGCCCCGTCGTCTCCTTCCACCGCAACACAGTCATCGATTAAGGACACTTTTTATAATGCAACCCCCTACCCATCCTGCTCACACAGACACAAAGAGATAACAGATGCCATCACATTCTTCTTTGCAAAAGACATGTGTCCAGTTAGCACTGTTAGCAACCAGGGATTCAAGAAACTGGTCAACACTTTGGACAAGCGTTACGTGATGCCATCGCGACACCATTTCACCAGAGTTGCACTGCCTGCCCTGTAGAATAAATGCCGTGAAGAAGTTGAAAATGATGTGTCTACAGCCGAATACTTTGCAACTACAACGGACATTTGGTCAAGCCGCACCATGGAGCCTTACATCAGTCTTACAATTCATTACATTGATGCCGATTTCAATTTGAAGTGTCTCCAAACGGCATTTTTTATTATAGGAATTATATAATATCTACAATATATAATTATATTCAAGGAAATCCACTGTTAAAAATACAAGTTTTTAAAAAAGGTTAAATAAATGCATGTTTCCAAAGTCAATAAGTAATCGTGTTAAATAATCGTGATCTCAATATTGACCAAAATAATCGTGATTATGATTTTTGCCATAATCGAGCAGCCCTAGTGAGTACAATTACTTATTACAAGGAGCAGATAGGGGTCAGGCATCTTGCTACAGGATGCTTACAGGTTGGCCAACTCTGGGGCTTGAACCCATGACCTTCCGGCTGGGAGTCGAACACCCAGACCACAAGACTATCCTGCCCCCTGTTCACACCATGTAGCCTCTCTACGTCTGGGACGGAGAGGTGACTTGATATGAATCCCTCCTACTCACTGCTCATAGTTCATATATTTGACAATAGTGCTGTTGGAGTCATCCACCCAGAGCCCCCAGATGTCGGTGGAGGTCAGGGCAAAATCCACCAGCGTCTCCTAAACAAGCACAGATAGACAGACCATTTCCATTCTATTAGGATCATTTCCCCGCTGATGCATGCACACATGAGCCCCACTGGATCTTCTTTCATCTTCAGAAGTTATCATAATGCTTTAATGTTACAATTAGGTCATTTAGCAGACGGTTTTATTCAAAGCGACTTACAATTACATAGTGCTATTACATGGAGCAGATAGGGGTTAGGCATCTAGCTCAAAGATGCTTACAGGTAGGCGTCCGTACCTGTGAGGAGAAGAGCGAGGAGATGTGGTCGACGCTGTAGCGGCCGTTGTCGGTGGCGACCAGCTGCAGCACGGTGAACTGGCCGCTCTGTGGCGCGGCCAAGTAGACGGCCAGGCACAGGCCGGTGGCGCTGGAGAAGGCCAGCCGCAGCCGGTGGCCCTGCCCGCCCACCCGCTTCACGCCTTTGCAGGCGGGCATGTACTCCAGCATGTCCACCTCCATCACACAAACCTGGTCCTGCAGGGGGGGGGGCAACAGCTGATTAACATCACGGATTATTATCACCAGCATTATAATGTTATATATATATAATATAATATTTTAATAATAATCGTCATCATAATTACTAGCAGGTATAATAATCCTAATTAGCATCATGCATAATCATAATTACAATCACATATTATAACAATACTCATAACTAGCAGGTATAATGATTACCATCACGTATAATAATCCTAATTACCATCATGCATAATCATAATTACAATCGCATTATAATAATCACAAAATGATTGTTGTGATAATAATCACTCATTGCATTGATTTATTTATTTGTATTTATTTTGAATCCTCTGACCCTGAAGGACCACATGCGCAGCTTGTAGTCTTGGCAGAGGGCAAAGATGAAGGAGTCATCCTCGAGCTGGCGGACGGCCAAGCTGAGGGCCACATCGCCGGGACTCTGGTCCCCGCGGATGGCGGTGGGCATCCAGCCGGCTAGCCTCTGCATCACTGTGCTCCTCTTGAGCTCCACTACAGAAACGCTGCCTGTAACACACACACACACACACAATACACTACATCACTTGTCACTTTGTTTATATAGCATTACCCCTTTATATACCATTAATCATCCCCCCATATCCCATACTCCTTACTATATTCATTGTTACCCTGTTTTCATTGTTTATCCTTACTGTATTTACAGCAAATTGGTTCTTAAGTGACTAAAATAAGCAGTGCAACAGGGGGATGTTGCTCGCCAACCTACGTGCTTTGCTCGACGCTGCGAAAAGCCGCTGTGTAGCGCAAGCTATTGAAAATAATGGGTTTCAGAGCGCAGGGGTCCCATTGTGTTTGTGCGTTGCGTAGCCACAAAGACTATATTCTCTGGCAGAGGAACGTAAAAAGATTCATTTCTGTGTGTGCCGACAGAGAGAGATCCCAATGTCAAAAAGGTTGCAATACCCTGAAACAGGTGAAATCAAAGCATTGCGCTGTTCTTACTGACACACATGTGAAACAGTTGCTAGAGAAGCCACAGCTGAATACAAGCCAGACCGGAGAAGTATTGTGGAAAACAAGGACTGCCTAACCCTAGGTGTCCCACTGCATCAAAAGGAAGTAATGCAAAAGTTCAGACCTTAAAACTACTGTTGAAAATAAAAAAACAGTTTTACCTTTAACTAAAAACTGTTATGTGTTATGTCATTGGGCCTATAAGTTATTGTAAGTCGCTTTTGCTGTAAAAGTGTGTGCATGTGTTGTGTGGCTCTTTGTATTTTTTTAGCTCCTCATGCCAGACTGGTTGGCCACCCCTGTTCTATTGCATTTATACTTTTTTCTTATTACTTTTTTGTGTATTTTTATATATATTTTAAGTAAGTACCTTTATCTCTCTGTAAATTGTATTTCCTATGAGGTGTGCCAGTGCTACTAATAGGAAAGTACATTTCATGTATCGTGGCTTTGCCATTTTACTTGACCAATACATTTGAAACAGAGTTTATTTAAACATGAATGAATTATTACAGTGTATCTGTAGGCTCTTAATTGTCAAAGAACTTCCCAACGTTGCCAACAGGCCAGCTTACCCTGCGAGTCATGAGGCGGCATGGTGAGAACTAGGATTCCGCCAGTGGGCGAGGCCACTGCGTAGTGGGCCTCCCCCTGGTAGCTGAGCCAGGCCGCCGCGGCCACAGGAGAGCCTGTCTGGCCGGACGCCGCTGCAGGGATGGCGGCGCTGTGGCTCGGGTCATGCAGGCTCAGCTTGCCCACGTCGGTGAAGATGGACTGCATCTGAAGCTCCGTCACCAGCTCCTGGGGGACCGGACACGGGGAGGGATAGTCTAGTGGTTAGAGTGGTTGACTCCCACCTGGAAGGTCATAGGTTCGATCCCCAACCAGCCCAGCCCATCTATAAGCATCATGCAAGCAAGATGTCTAACCCCTACCTGCTCCTTAATACTTGTAATTGTACTAACTGTAAGTCGCTTTGGATAAAAGCGTCTGCTCAATGTGTGAAATACTCAATATTATCGCCCTTAGTGTTCTAATCAGTCAAAATGACGGACGGCCTTTAAATTTTTCCATCATTGTTAAAGAAATTCAGTCAATGACGGAAAATATTCAGTTAACGCGATCTCTGATTCAACACTGCAGGTAGGGGTTAGGCATCATGCTCAAGGATGCTTACAGGTAGGCCAACTCCGGGGCCTCCAATCCATGACCTTCCAGCTGGAGTGCACTAGACTATACATCCCTAGAATCCCTCATTTAACTTGCTACCCAGGTAGGGTTCCTTAATGTAGAAACCCCGAGTTAGCCTACCTGGAAGCATCCTTGAACAGGGGGATAAAATCTTTGGATGAAAGTGTCTGCTAATTGTAATTGGTTATCTTGACAAAAAAAAAACGACAAAATACTTATAAAATCGTAGTATCAGTGTGATACTAGTTCTTACACGCCACAATTTTCAATGAGCCCTGTCCTAACCAGACAACTTTCGGGGGTGACTCACACTGCGGTACATGCGTGTGGGGTGTGGCAGCAACAGCCGGTGTATGCTCTGGTTGGTGACGATAAGGATGAAGACATTGTTGAGGGTCTCCTGGATGTTGACGCCACCAGGCAGTAGGGTACAGTGGGGAAACTTCAGCCTGATGCTGTTGTTCAGCAGGTTGGTGTCCAGGGACTGCTCCACTAGCTGCAGGGTGTCCCCAGACGTTGTCCTGAACACAGCACAAAGACAACACAGTGCTCACGCCACACTCATTGTAAGGGCCACGGCTAGCCAGGTTTACAGGTTGCAGGCAAATCTGGCTCAGATGTAAATCAGTGTTCAAGCAAAGCCACAGACTATTTAAAGATTCTCCCTTTGTGTGTACAAAGTTAACAGGGGCAATACTTTTGCTAATTTACAATTGCATGATTACCTCGCTCAGCAAACAAGCCGCATCACGCATTTTTTTTTAAACAAGGTTTGATTGTTAATGATTGAAAGTGAAATACAATTGTGTGTCTCTCTCTCTCATATATATA
>JAOEHI010002467.1:0-11651 GCA_025447815.1 Percopsis transmontana
GATCACACTAAGGTGAACATTTCAATTTAGGAAACAATGGTGGAACATTTGCGGTTAACATGTTCAAAATAAAGTCAGTGCGTGTTAAATATGCAGGCACACACTTCACAATCTTCCACATATGACACTTTCCCTCTTTTCCACTTTCCAAACCTTTTCTTCCATGAGACCATCAAGTCTGCCCTGCGGCAGCGTGTAACCACTCCACCACACAGCGCCCTATGTCCGTTGCAAATGCCACCCATTACTCTACAGCTGTGAGACACTTGGGACAGGAGCACTGACTCCCATATTCATCATACAAGCCACTTCACTCATGCTGGATGTATGACTACAGCATAATGTCTTCTCTGTTCTCTGTTTCTCTTCTTTGTTTCCACAAAATATGGCTCTGAAGACGTTCCACTGGACTCGAACCTCCCACACACTTACACACATTAGGGCTGGGCAGTATATCAACTGTGTAATGTATATCGATATATTTTCAAACGAGGTATAGGATTCCACAATACCGCTTATACCGATATAGTTTGATGTTGCATTAAATAACCTGTTTCTTCCGTAAAGCCGTGCCAGTGTTCCTATCTCCTCTCTCACAATTTTTTTTTTGTTTTTTTACGCAGCTGTTTTGTTAAGGAGAGAAAACCTGTAATTGTTTTATTTTGATCACAGTCTTTTAATAAACGTGCTTGTAACATCACACATGTTGTTTTGACTAAAAACTAAAACTGAACATTTAGAACTCTTCGTAGAAAATACCGATATGTAATCGATCATGTATTGCCATTCAGCCTAAAAATACTGGGATATGATTTTTGGTCCATAACGCCTAGGCCAAACACACATACAGAAACTTCATTGCCTGGGAAGAGGAGACGTTTTTACGAGCAGTGGGACCACAATAAACCTGGGCAGGGAGCTTTACAATAGCATGCTAGCCCGCACCCAGAGATAAGTGGCTAAGCTCGATACTATAGGGAGCTCTGTGTTTTGATATGTACGTGTGACGACATACTTTATCAGCACGTGCCAGCCATGTGTGCATCATGTGTGCAACGTCTCTTATCCTTTACAACCCTCTTGTTTGACTATGGACGGTATCTAATCCACGTTTTAGTAAAAGAAGAGAGTTTCCCCATTAAAAGTATGCTCATTTTATTTCTCCAATTCGGGTACATAATAATATCTAAACATTGAGGAGCAATTAGTAATAAGAGCAATTAGCCGATGACAGAGTAGAGGGGAAGCTGGTTCAATGAGGCCTGACACAATCTCTCTGAGGCTCCATGAAGACTCACTTTAATCTAATTAGCCCTGGGTCACTGCTGTGTGAGGGCAGGTAAGGAGAGGCAAGGCAAGAGTAGTACAATTACAGACACAAGCACAAGTAGGCTACTACTCACACACAAATACACACAACATACAAACGCAAGCACAGCTACTCACACACACACACACACACATACCAAAACACAAACCCAGAAACAACTATACAAAAACACCCGTAGAAACACCGTTATGAAATAGCAACCCACGCGCTCTGCAGCTCAACAATAACACCCAGATGAATCACTGAGCAGTACTTTCCAGTACTTTCCGCCTTCTACATTTCCCTCTCTGTATCACTGCAGCCTTTCCGTCTGTCAGCAATCTGTCAAACACCGCACTCTCTTTTTGCAAACAGTTGATTATGGTAAATAGGAGGTGGGGAGCGTATCAGAAATGTCGGCCGTGACGCCCGTGGCACATTACAGATGGAGACGGGAGAATGTGTTGGGCTGGAAGAATGCGAACAGGGAGGCAGTGATATTTATCATGTTGATTGGCCTTCAGGACCGGGTCTGCTTTCAGTTATCACTGCGCGTTTAGGAGCCAATCAAAATCAGCGGTAGTGTGCGAGACCACGCAGAATGCATCCGACGCTCCATAAAAACCTCTGGCTGCTGCTCCTTTATCATCCAGTACATCGAGGACAAAGATGTATCGTGGGTATGCAATACGTCTCAATATCCACTGTTTGTTGCTCCCCTTGTGACAACAAAGTCTACACTCTTTATACAAATGACATCCACAGACACTCAGACACACTTACAAACCTGCAATTTACCCCCTACATCAAAACACCCCATAGCAATAGAACCCTTGATTAATGTGTTGAGAGGACTGAATATAGGTCGGTGGCCTTTGGATAAGTCCTCTCGCTAAGGCTCAGGGTCTTTGGGAGTTAGGGTGTCGCCATTGGATCGTCTGTGGAAATATGGTTAGATGTTTTTCCCCGCTGTTCGCACGAGTCCAAGATCCTTCCATCTCCACTGTTTACTCTGCTCTGTGTTTGCACACAGCACGACTGACCTGCAGACCAAGCGTTGCTTAGCCCAGGGAGAAAACACCTGCCCATCAAGGCCCCTGTCTGGCCAGAATGGACACACACACAAACACACGCGTGCACACGAACGCAGGTTTAAGTGCACGCGCAAAATACACAAGCATTTCTCATGAATGCATAAATACATGCCTAAGGCATATAGGGGACAACCTGCATACATGCAAACATGCATGCCCATGACCTAACATTTAAAATGATGCAAGTGAACCCCGGGTCAGTTGCTGCACCATGGAGCTATCTACCACAGTGTGTGTGTTGTGGACAGAGCAGCCAAATTCAAACAGCTGTACACAGACATGCTCATATTCTCTTAGGAGCTCTGTTCATTCATGTTTTTCTAAGGCTTTAAAGTAATTCCCCATAACATTTGGGTCATAACATGCAGCTGGCCACATTGGCCAGTACTAAAAGCTATTGCTTTGCGTCGCTGCATTGTTTCGAAGGGCTTAAAGAGGTTTTTGTTAAGGACGGTAGAAACTGGTTAGCGCACTAATGATATATGGGAAAATTGGGTTTGCGTAAAAGAAGCGTTCCCTACGGTGTATTGAAATACACCGCATGGAAAGCTGGACGATTAACCTCTCTCTTACACAAAAACACACAGGCTCGTCTCAAATCTGGCCTTCCTTGGAAAAGGAAGTCACGTGCATGCTTGAGCCAATCAGAGTAGAACACACAACAGACACAACAGAAGCCTGTTATCTGTAGAGCTCTACTCGTAGTATCAAATGTAATGCATAAAGAATCAAAAATGTGACTTTAATGTGACTCTATGTCAATTTTGAATGTGAATTATGTGGATCATTACACCCCTACTTATAACCTGGGACAAAGTGGTACTGTAGGTAGAGGACATGCTAGAAAAGGGATGCCCGCTCTATTCTAATTCTGCAGACATCCTTTTGATCTAGTCTGACAGAGGAGTGCCCTGAGCATCCAGTGTTCCAGAAGCACAAAGCCCTGGCAGCCTGAGGGACAGGGGGGGGTTGTTGGATTTCTGGAGGCCAGATGTTGTAGCACAGAGAACGGCACCATGAGGTGTGTAAGCATCATTTCTTCATAATAAATGCTGGAGGATGTCCAACGCAGCTTCTCTCCACGACGGCTCAGAGAGGTGGCCAGCAGCCACATTTGCAGCCTCAGCAGCAGCATCACGTCGAGATGACAACAAAGAAAACCTCATCTCCCTACGCTTCATGTTTTAATCAGAAGAACACATGGAGTCATCGCAACAGCAGACAGCAGACAGCAGAAGCTCTAATGGATGTCAGTTTCCGCTTCATCCATTCTCTGCTGAATTTATCGCCCCTATTTTTGCCACTTGTTTGCTGTTAGATAAAAGGGGACCCTCGCTTGCTACCACCCAATGGGAATCAGGCTTAGTGTTGGCAAGGAGTTCAAATGGGACACCAAGAGAGGGGGTGTGCATGTGAATTCCCCTCCCTCATAAGGGGGGGAGAGGGGTGTAAAGTATAAATGACGAGTTAAAACATATGCGAACTCCTTTAGAGTCTTTTGAGTGGCACTTAAAAGAAAAGAAAAAGAAAACATGGAAAATTTTGAAAAGGCAAAAAGGTTTAAGGAGTGCAAGAATGTTTCACTTCCTGTCATCAAACATTACTACAAAGTACTCTCTCATCTCTCCAAGACACTCTAAGAAAACATATGGAAAACACTGTAACACACACACACACACACACACAGAGCAAACAGCCCATGTCCAATACTCCCATTTCAGCTGGACTGTTTGCTTTAGTAATTTCCTCCATTAATCTCAGCCCCTGTGCAGCCCCTCATTAGAGGACACACTAGACAAAATACTTTCACCTGTCTGTCATCTTTTAATGTCAACACACAGTTCTGAACGTCACCTTAGCTCAGCCAACGAATCCCAGCGAATAGCCCTGTCAGTCGTACCGAGCATGCATTTGGAAATGAGGCACTTCAGGTGACCAGAGGGTTAACTCTGCTGTTGAGGCACGTCCCCTTGGACAAGACACGACCACAGGGCGTGTAGGCCTATCGCTCTGATCGGGGGGGGGGGTCTTAACACCCAGGGCTCTAGTGTGGGTGGGTGGCAGATAGGAATGAGACAAATGAAACACGTGCACGTGCTTCATGTTGGTGGTTGTCCTGGGAATATTGAGCTCCGAAAATGGCTACAATAGAAGCTGAACAAGGCTAAAAGCCCTGCATATGTTGTGTTGTTGTGGACAGCAAACTGCACAGACAGACAGCACCCATGTTGTGAAGACAGATTAATATTATTGAAAAAAATGTCTTCTAAATTCCCTGTCTTTTAATTCCCTATATGTAGATAGATAAATTACAATTTATTGTTGGCTCACTGCTGCCTTCAGTTATGACCTGTAGAAATAGCTTTTGTAATTGCCTGGAATAAAATATGTGCATCTACCGAGATATTCATAACTCGTGTTAGTGCTAAGCGCCCTTCTCAAGACCTATGTGGGCAGTGCTGGCGCATTAAACAGATCCATGACAGGAATTTTAATCTACTCAGTTCAGTCAGTGTTCAGCCATTCACCTCCTTCCCAAGCCTACGTTAAACCTTTTCACAGCAAACCGACACTGGTCACGAGCAAACATCCATGACATCATACATCGCATGAGGTCTATGGGACCGGTGGAAACCCAATAAGGACACACCTGACCTGGGAAGACCTCAGTGGGATATCAACTATTCATAATAGAAATCTATATTATATATGCAAACTATTAATATATGGGACTCCATGTGTGCAATGACCCGCAATTACACTTTGCATGTAGGCCTATAGCAATATTCTTCATCACGAGTCATTTTCTCTGTTCTGACAGGTTCTGACTTTTTAATGGTATTCTAAATTATTCTAAACATCACTTCAGTTCTAATCCCTGGGACAACTGCGGGCAAGTTAGAACCAGAAGCATCAACAAATATTCCATCAGATTTAAGAGAGAGATAGGCTAAGCAATGACCCCTTTGTGGCAGCACCACAAAATAAGAAGCACAAGAAAAGAACTAGAAAATATCCAATCGGGATTCGTTGCGCGTGACGAATTCTGAATACTTTAAAGCATATATTGGATGTAGGGAAAGAGGGTCGACTGAACTTTTATTTGCAGGCGTTTAGCCAAATACTTTACCAGCTTGTGTAGTTGTTGCGTGTAGCAGGATAACAAGAAACAGCGATATCCTCCTGCACGCCCGAGTCCTTATTAGGTGGTCCATCTTTCCAAGCAGAGACCCCCTCGCCTCCGCCGCAGAACTTTGTAACGCAATATGAAGTTCGGTGGAGCTAAGCAGCCATGCGTAGAGAAAAGGAGAACAAACCAGCGACGCGCCTGCACAGTTGTTCCACTTGCTGCTTGTTGGAGAAGTTTTTTTCGGAGGCTTCACTCAACTTTGCTCTGTCGCTCTCATTCAATTTCTCCCTCTCTCAGCCTCCCTCCCTCCCTCCGCTCTCCTCCTCGTCACTCCTCCCATAGGACGGTGGAGGAGAGGGTGCCTCCGTCCTCCATCATAAATCACCGCTTCCCGTGGCGTAAGCACGTTTATTACCCTAGATAATTTGTTAGCTTTCACATGCTAGAGATCGTTAATAATCAGTAAAGGTTTCCCCGGTAACCTGTCAACTCTCGTTTTGCGACAAAAAAATTGAGGAAAAAGGTGTATCGAGCTAGGACACGTGTTTTATATGATTTCAGCAAATCAATGTCGACCGTGATTCATTGGTTGATCAATTAATCGATTGATTGTTTGATCAATGATGATGATGATGATGATGATGATGATGATGACATAGTAAGGGGGACTGTGATGGGGCTTCTCAGTAGGCTACAGAGGCCTAATTGTTTTGTACACCTGAAAGTGAAGATCTGATCTGAGATTCTTACATGATCCTGATCTGAGGTATTTACATGTGGAGGGTGTATCCAAGCTTTGAACTTCACGGGAATAACTCTTGGTGTTACAGTCCTCGTGGCCAGTCTACAGAAATTGATCTCTATGGGCAGGTTATCTCCACCATCGCTGTAATACCAGAACAACACCTGTTCAGACAGAAGCTTCACTTTTCCATGGCTTAAATCAGCCCTACCTTAGGTCAAAGGTTGATGACTGCTTCCAGAGATTGGTCTGCCAGTGATAGTTCTAGATCACACCGACTCCTAAATACATGGGATATGATACTATTTGGTATTGGAGTTATACAGTACCGTAATCTCTCATGTTAAATAATTGTCTCGTGTTAGGATTGAGTCCGTGCGGATCTGAGTTTTCATAAGAGAAGAAATTCCATTTAGTCTATTTCTATGGTTGTCAATTGCCGGGATATCCCTTTATGATTTGTTTAGCACACAGTTGCCAAACAAGTTGCCATATGCTAAACCACTGAATCCCATGATGCAGATCAAAGCTGTGGGTGACATGTCAGGGTTAACAGATACGCCAAAAGCCCAGGAAGCAAACCTCACGCAAAAGAACATGTCTTGTGAAGAGCCTATCTAATTGAAACTATTACAAAGATAACATTACTGGAGTCCAGGCCCCGACAGGCTATTGCTTCAAAGGCCAGGGGGAGCTGAAATGTGTTTTTCTCGTGGGGGTCGGGAAATACAGGAGTGCTCTTAAACCACAGAGATTCAAAAAGAATGAAAGAGAGAGATAGCAAGTGAGACATCCATCCATCAGTATCGTTGCCAAAATATATCGACCGAGGCCTGAACATGTGCTGCTTTAGAAACAGGAGGATTCTAGCAGTGAAATCACCCGTACCTGTAGATCGTATGTTGATTGTAATGGAAACCTGCATCAAATATTTGTCTATATTGTAGGCCCTACATATTTTATTCCAGGACAAAAGTTCTGCCCATGAATGGAACAATCTATGTCCCAATGAAAATACAGATACAACACAATGGCAACAAAGGATTTAGAATTGCAACAGTGAAAAAGTTCTACATAAAAACCCAGATAACTAGACAGATTAAGGTTGGTCCACTAGGTAAACAACAGAGCGCCTCCCAACCTTCCATTTTCTAGCTTCTCAATACCGGATTAGCTACCCCAAGTCAGGGCCACATTCCATGCAGCTGTTAGCAGATAGTTACTAAGAGTCCAGTGGAGAGTCTGAGCTCTGGGTGAGAAATACTTAGAAATACCACAGCATATGCCATACCTACAGTACATCTCACCCTTCGACCTTTACACAGTAAATATTTTATACAACACAAACAGGACATCTTATCTCATAAGATCTGCACAGGAACAGTTTAAGACCAACACACTGGTACTGATTATGTACATTTAAATGTATTATCCACAAAGAAGAGATTATAACATGCAGGAAATTTTCTATCAAACGCCAAGTTTTCATTTGTCGCATGCCAGTGGATGAGCAACTTTAATTCACCACAGGGTTCAGAAAACAGTGTGATAGTAATTAATAAAAGATGAATTTTAATTTTTTTATTTGAAGTGCTGCTCCAAAGACGTTAGGAAAAGAACCAGATATTACATATTCTGTGTGGTTTTATCTTCATATCAATAGCATATCATCATAAACTGCCAGATTTTCTCTTTTATGTACAAACTGTGTTTTTACTGAACATGTGGAGTGCAGGCACTATATTACATTACATGGGTTTTTAAAGGAAAAATGACATGGCTTGCAATTGAATTATGTGTTGAAAACTTTTCTATTCTATTCTGTGTCTCACGTGGACACAATATTTTGATGTCATTCATTAACAGAGATGATCAGATTTGAAAATACTTTGATATTTAGCTTAATATATTCATATTTATTTAATACAGGTGTGAAGATGAAGTTATCACCTATAAGGCCAGTTTCATGAAGTCAAGCATTTGTGATTTTAATCTGTGTGAGTTGAGGACTAGTTGGCATTGGTTCTGGTTCTCGGGTTGAATAGCATGACAGGACAAGACAGCGCAAACTGTTAAGGGAAATATGCCTCTGAAGTCGAATAAAGAACAGACTTAAAATCAGTCAAAACATGATTTGTGTATGATAAAGGGGGGGGGGGGAGAAACAGTTTACCACTATGAGCCACGATGAGCTAACCAGTTTACAAAACATCAGCTTACTCTCTCCATCACTCTCTCTTTAATTATCTATAATAATTAATTTAGAGCTCGGGATTTCAACTAAAACCACAAAAACTGAAAATATTTTAAACCTTGAACAGAGTAAAGAGTAAACAGAGTAAATCTTGAACAGAGTATACATATGTACATGTGTATACTCTTAAAATGTATATGCATTTGTACAGTATATGTATTAATATAATGTACATACGTGCAAGTGGCTTATAGTACCTTTCACTTAATTTAAAACAAGACATGATTACTTTCACAGTAAAAAAAGGATGTTAATGATTACCAGGCTATGTTTAATCATATTAAAATCGATGCTGTTACGGTAACTGTATGCCAAAGTCGTTTTTGCCGTGTTGCATATTATCAAAATACATTTTGGATTATGAACAGAGATGAGGCAGCAAGAACCATTTTTCCCTCCATACTGTATAGAGAGTTTAAGAGAAGGCCATCTGTCTTCAATAAGTGACACATGAAATTCTGTATGATGTGTGTTTGCTGATGATTAATAATATGTCTTAAATTAGGTTTAGTAAAGCCAATCAAGGCCACGGCTGTAAAGGAAACATGGCACGGAATAGAGGTATAGAAGATAGAGAGATAGCAAGTGAGACATCCATCCATCCAAAAGCTCAATATCTTTGCCAACATATATAGAGCGAGGCCTGAACATGTGCTGCTTCATGAGAAAGAAACAGCAGTTGTTCTTAGCCAAGGTAGGCTTTTTTCTAGTAGGTAAAATGTAGGCTAATCGGGCTGGTAAGCTTCTGATGTATGAAGACTCCTCTGAAGACCCACCATGCAACTTACAGTACACTTTTTCTCTCTGTCTCTCTCTCTCTCTCTCTCTCTCACACACACACACATACACACAGAAAGAGAGAGAAAAAGGCATTATTGCCAGCCACTGCCTGCTGACGACGTTCCCTCCATATATCAGACAGAGGATGTGCAGCTGTCTTCACGACACACCTGATATAAATCCATCCCCTCAAAGGTGTGTCAGAAATTGGTGTAGTACCAGGGGACAGAAAAACACACAGACACACGTTTTGTGCTTGGTATTTCATCAGTACATCACTGCATAGGTGTGTGTTGGGTTAGCGCTGTCTGTGAGGGAAAGAGAGTGTGTAGGAGGTTCATGGGACTGGGGGCAGGTGTGAGGAATTTTCTAATCACCTGTCTTCCTATATGAGAAGAGTGAGAGACAGAACACGAACGCAGAAGAGACCCATCGAACTTTCCCAACACGCCGGCGAAGCTCGGCATTACGCTATACAAGTCTGTGTGTGTACAGTATGAACGCTGGAAGAAATGCTTCAGACTGCCAGAACAGAACCTTGTGTGTGAGCTTGTTCTGTTACAATCCCATTTCTCTCACATTTTCTCTCTCTCTCTCTCTCTCTTTCACACATTCTCTCTCACACACACACCTTAAGATTAAGGCTATAGCCACACTAAAATGGATCAATTTTAAAACGCACCCTTTCTCTCCATTTTGGCCTTTTGTCCACACTATACTCACATTATTTTTCACCACTGAAAATGGAATCTCAAGTGGATAGATCTAACGCTGTTTTTGCCATCCTGTGTGCACAGGGAAAACTTTAATTTTCATAAACGCCGACATCACATGCTGCATCACATGACAAGTGGAGCAGAGGTGTGTTTTAATAAACAACAAAAGCAGAAATGGCACAAAGGAATTGCATTAGGTCACATGTTTAGCAACCGGAGCATGCGCAGTTCAGACAGAGATGTAGGCGTTGTCCTGTGAGTTGGCCGTTTCTGTGTGAACGCGGATCTTTTTGAAAACGCTGTAAAAACGGTAGCGTTGAAAGTCGTCCGTTAACAGTGTTTCGAATGTATCCATGCTAGTGTGGATATAGTCTAAGGTAGAATGGTCATTTGTAAAGAATTCAGTCTCTCTCCAGCACAGTGAAAACAGAGATGTGACCACTTTTTCTCGAGGATGGTCATAAAAGATTAAGTTCGAGGAACAACGGCAGAGCTGGGGTTGAATAAGGAGCTGTGTTATCAGGCACTTTGCTCCACACACTCACATTTGCTAAATCCTTGGCAATTAAATTGCTTAACCGGGGCGTGGCGACACCAGAGAGGGCGGAAATCTCCCCTCTTGTCTAGGCCAGAAAGTAGAATTGGCAGTATGGTGATAATTATAATAATTAGACATGAGGGGAGACTAAGCTAATTAGCATCTAAGGACCATGTCTGTTAAATGAGCTGCTGAAACAGATCAAATAAATAACCTAACCTCAAAACCGTGAACTGTATCCTCCCCTTCACTGTTTTAAACTGTTTTGCACAGTCTGTTTAAATTACCTTGACTGTGTTTTGATCCCAAAGAAGCACAATTACGTTAAACACTGGTATTTGCAGGGGGCTAAAGGTAAATCCAAATGTTAGCACTAAATGTGGCTTAAAACAAAGTTAGATTTCATTAAAATGTGTGTTTAATTTCTCCATACAAATGATAGTAAACTCATAATCATGTTCAAAGTGTAATTTCAGTGACTATCATTTGGAAACTACCAGGAGTTACAACTTTACAAGAGAAAAGAGGAATGCTTTTGTCCAAAAGAGATTCAAAACAAGGTATAATGTTCGTTGAGTGGACAAGCTGCACCTGGGAAACAAACAGTTTTTTGTATTGTTTCCCTGTCTGGATTTTAACATTCAATTCTTTCCCATTCTAACTAATACATCGATATTTATTGTGTAATTGTAATGTGCAATAACAGCAAATGTTGCAGCTACCACAGTTTCTTACATTTAGTCTCTATTTGGATTGAATTAACAGGATTTAACAATGTAAAATTGTCCTAAGGCAAGACCTTTAGACAGACCTGTGGGTCTACATATTAGTAGAGTAACACAATATGGTCGGAAACATCCCTGCATCTGCAGTAACATTTAAGAAAGTATTATCATTGTTCATTTGGTTGCCAGCTCATTAGCCTCTGGGTTTCAGAACACTTTATCTTTAATAACACTGTCATTCTAGCTGTCTGTGAATCCTTCCCAGCTCCCTTTTTTTATTCTCTGTCTTTTGGTTCACGCTTTTACTTATTTAGGGGGGGGGGGGGGGGGGGGGGGGGGGGGGGGGGGGGGGGGGGGGGGGGG
>JAOEHI010002468.1:0-11650 GCA_025447815.1 Percopsis transmontana
CGCGTTTGCAAAGGGAGGGGTAGGCCGTGAGTGACTGGCTGTTTGCAATTCGCAACGCTCACCACTAGATGTCACTAGTTTGCGTCACTAAGTTTGCGTCACTAAAAACTACACACTGGCCCTTTAAGGGCCAGTGTGTAGTTTTTAGTGACGCAAACGCAAACACAAACACATTTCTGTCCACTAAACGAAGCCGATTTTCAGCAGGAAAAAAAATAAGCTTTTTTTCCACTGTAGTTCTAGAAATAATTTTGTCCATGGCGGTGAGGAAGAGAGCAGTGTGTGCTACCGGATTAATTAACTATAATCAGAGAAACTTGATTAAGCAAATTCATGGCTTCTCATGTTATGCTATTATTGTTTTTACGGTTATCCTATGCTTCTTTAAAAGCAGATCAAGTCAGAGTTGTGCTAGCTAACAGATATAGGTTATGGAATGTCTGTCTGCATCTACTACACTACTGCTGTTAATACAGGTATAACCTCACTTGCCTGGGGTAAGATACATGGAGCGTGTGGAGAGGTTGATTTCCTGCAGTTGTTCTAGGGTTTCTGTGTGAAACAGATGAATGGAGGAGCCCTGGGTGAATGCCATCCACACCCCGCTTCCGGAGCGCACCATGTAACTTACGCTTTGCATGGGGTCTGGGTGGGCCTCAAAACTCTAAAGAGAAGAACAGAGGTAGTCATGAGTACAGTGGTCAGTATGTGCCAATTGGAAAGGGAAGTTTTCATTGGTTACTGTAGGGCTTCGGAAAGGGAAGTTTTCATTGGTTACTGTAGGGCTTTGTATTCTTAAAAAATTATAAAATGTATATCATAGTATAGCATTGGTGGCTAATAATGCTGGATTAAGTGGGGGAAAACAAAAGGATCTGAGACCATTTCTCTATACAAAGTCTCTCCCGATCCTTCAGAGTCCTTGGTCCTCGCATGTGGACTCTGCTATTCAGCGCACCCCACAGGTTTTCAATGGGGTTTAGGTCAGGGGACTGTGATGGCCACTGCAAAAGCTTGATACTGTGGTTAGTGAAGCTTTATGTGTGAATTTTTAGGTATGTTTTGAATTATTATACTGCTGGAAGATCCAACCTTGACCCAGTCTTAGCCTCCTGGGAGAGGCAGACAATTTTGATGCCATTTATCCTAACAAGATTCCCAGAACTAGAATTACTGCCCCGCAGTTGTATGCCTCCGCAAACCAGGTCAGTTTCAGTCTACATAAATTAAAAATTGGAAAAAATTACCTCAAGACATTCTTGAGATATCACATTCACGAGAATAGGTCGTACATGAGGTCACAGCAACCTTGACCTTTGACCTTCGACCACCAAAATCTAATAAGTTAATTTTTGACTCCAAGGGAACATTTGTACCTAATTTGAATCAATTCCCTTAAGGCGTTCTTGAGACATCGTGTTCAAGAGAATGGGACGAACATGAGGCCACAGCGACTTTGACCTTTGACCACCAAAATCGAATCGGTTCATCTTTGAGTTCAAGTGAACGTTTGTACCAAATTTTAAGAAATTCTCTTAAGGCGTTCTTGAGATATCCCATTAACAAGAATGGGACGGACAGATGGACTGAACCCGAAAACATAATGCCTCCGACCATGGCTGTCGCTGGCATGGAGACATATTAACAGCCCCACAACACACACAATACTTGTGTGTGTTATGTACACCACTGTTATACCGACAACACTCAACTACCTCTCCTTCCAAAGGTACCACACACAAATAGCAATGTGTATTTCAGAATGTCTTGTTCATATTAGCGCTTGTGCTGATATTAGCAATGTCTGTATAACACCTCAAGCTCAACCTTGATAATACGGAATTACTCTTACTGGGAAAATATTACATACCCGTCCCCCTTGAGGATTCTACTGTCTTCCTCCCCAACAGTGAAAAACCTTGGGTTCACCTTTGACACACAAAATCACTGTGACTGCCCGCGCCTATATTATCTCTCTACAACCTACGAAAGAGAAGGATTTTCTTCACAAAAGAAACAATGCAGCTCCAGGTCCAATTGCAGCACCTCTACAGCACATCCAGAATGCTACGGCATGTCTGGTGTTAAACCAGCCCAAATTCTCCCATGTGACTGTCACTGCCCATCTTTCGCAAGACCCACCTGTTCAGAGTCCACCTGGATCCCATAACTCTGATCTCTCTACCTCATATCTCCAAAAAGAAACAGAAGAAAGGGGAAAAAATCATTTTCCAGCTCTTTCATTGTATTACGTAATGTATGTATTGTCTTTATCTTAAGTACTTAGGAATGTGCTAAATTAAAGGTTCTTGGAATGCGACACAATTAACATATCCACATTTTAACAACCACTCAGTTTGTGTCTGGAATTACCCTTGTTGTCGAAACCTTTGTTGTAGACTAAACATTGTTAACATTAACATTACCTGCAGGCTGTGGCCCTGGATGACTGTGATGCTGTTAGCACAGCTGGCCCATACGGTGTCGTCTAGTGTCAGCAGGGTACAGATGGGTGCAGAGCCCACAGTCACAAGCCCATAAGACTCTAAATCCCACAGTCTATCTGGAAGGGAACAATTCATATTGATGGATCCCAGGAGATTAAAACATTTGCTGTATGTATTTTAGAAATATGCATCCAATTCAAATTGCTAATATTGCTAATAATATTTTCTTACCCACAAAAAAATATAATCAGATAAGCCAGCTCAGCTTTTGGATAAACTTCAAAATTTCATTACACTTGATTATTTAAATATGCAAGAATCCAAAAGTATGTGTCCAATAAATAACATTTTATTAGACCCAAAACCATTGCAAAGCAGCATTGAATAAATATAAAAAATACAATATGTAGATATGTATGTTATGCAACAGCACAGTATTTTACCATTAAAGAATAAATACTTTATTTAAACCCTACTCAAGTATAGGCTCTAATTTTTGAGTAACGGAGTGTTAATTACAGAATAAAAATGTATTTTCTTTTTGTCTACAGTATGAAATGGTTTGTTCACTGCTTTCCCAGTGCCAGTGGGTGTAACATATAGTGTACAGTAGATTAGTGTGGCAGTTTAATATTACATGTTTAATGTTTACATATTACATGGTAATATATTATATGGCAATATTACCCTAACATATGTCCCTTTATTGAATTTAAATCAATAGGACAGTGTTTATGGTGTCAGAAGTCAGAAGTCAGACCTATTTTAATGTGTAAACATACCTCCAGTCTTTCTACGGTAGATAGCCACTTTTCCATTGGCCAATCCAGCGAACAAGAAAGATATGGAGTGTTTCAAGCACAGAATAGGACAGTTTTCTGGGCTGGAGAATGTCATCAGGTGTTGGACAGCTGTGTCGACGTTACCATACACGAGGATACTGGGAAATTGGTCAAAGTGCAAAAGGAAAAGAATTTAGAAGAAACGGGTGGGAATTGTCTAACAGGGCATTTTGATTAAAGAGATACGTTGAAATTAGTTATGTCTATTCTACGCACCTGTGATGTTTTGAATTGGTAAATAATATTACGGTAAACCAACCTTACTGTATATAGTTCTAATGAAAGTAAATGGGTTCAAATGTACTAATAATTTAAATTAGGTTGAAAAACACTTAAACATAATGATCCTAATATGTTCACATGTTCCTAAAGCAAACCTTATGCCACAGTGATCCTGATTTTTGTATGTGATTGTGGAGTGGTGCGTGTGTTTTAGCTCTGAGACAAAGCTTAAATACAGGACTCAGTGGGGATTGGGAACAGGTGTGTATTGTTTGCTAATCACCTGTCTCCCAAGAAAAGGTAGACCAGGACAGCAGAGCTGGAGGAGACCGTGAGCACGGAAGGAACGTCAAACCTTCCATGAACGCTAAAACCTATCCGACTGGAAGCTACTCAGCACAACACTGATATAATTTGCCTGTACAAGCATTGATGATATAGTTGATAACGTGATGGGATACTGTGAGTAGTTCCATTTTCACTGAAATTTTAATTTGTGAATAAAATTCATATTCTAATTTTAGATTACTTAATTGGTATAGTTTAGTTTTTGATGATGGTCGTCAGGATTAAGTTTTACTTTTTTGGATCAATGTTTGTGTTTGCACGGCTCTCAAGACTATGCTGATGTGACTTGTGGCAAAATATATAGTGTTGAATGGTACTTTTTTTATATCGTCATTTACACTGCTCAAAAAATTAAGGGAACATGTAATAATCACAGTATAATACCAAGTCAATTAAACTTCAGGGATATCAATCTGTCCAGTTAGGAAGCATAAGGGATTGTGAATCAATGTCACCTATTTTAATTCAAAAAAGTGACAACAGGTGCACTGGGGAGGCAACAGCAAGACAACCCCTAAAAAGGGAATGGTTTTGCAAGTGGTGGCCACAGACAATTGCTGTCTCCTTATCCTTCCTGACTGATTATTCTCTAGTTTTGCATTTTGCTAGTGTCTTTTTCACTACTGGTAGCATGAGGCGGTACCTGGAGCCCATTTAGGTTGCACAAGGCAGTCCAGCTTGTCTAGGATGACACATCCATACGTGCCGTCGCAAGAAAGTTTGCTGTGTCTCCCAGTACAAGAGCACAGAGGAGATACCAGGAGACGGGCCGTTACACGAAGAGAGCTGGACAGAGCCGTAGAAGGGCATCAACCCAGCTGCAGGACTGGTATCTGCTCCTTTTGTGCGACGAGAAACAAGAGGATTCTCTTCACAGATGAGAGCAGGTTCACACTGAGCACGTTACAGATGTGAAAGAGTCTGGAGACGTTGTGGTGAATGTTATGCTGCCTGCAACATCATCATGTCTGGGAGGAGATCCCCAGGTCACCATCTGCCGTCTCATCAGGAGCATGACCGCAGAAAATATCATGAAATATTGTGATATATTTTTTCTATAGTCTATATCACCCATTCCTACCCTGTGCCTAGAGCGAGGTCCATAATAGAATGGTTTGCTAAGTCTGGTGTGGAAGAACTTAACTGGCCTGTACAGAGCCCAGACCTGACCCCCACTGAACACCTTTGGGGTGAATTGGAACGCTGACTACGAGCCAGGCCTCATTTCTCAATCAGTGCCTGACCTCACTCTTGTGTCTGAACAAATACCCAATGTTCTAATATCTAGTGGAAAGCCTTCCCATAAGGGTGGAGGCTGTTATTAGCAGCACTGTTATAGCACCACTCCATCCTACGCTTGGCATTGCGCATAGTGATCTTAAGCTTGTGAGCAATTGCTCGTCTATAGAAACCCAGTTGAATCTCACACCATGAATCTTACAATGAACAGACATTGCTTTGAGAGGCAGTTTGGAACAGTAGTGAGTGCAACTGAGGACAGACAATTTTTACACGCAACATGATTTAGCACCCAGCACCTTGTGTAGCCTACTGCTTCGTGGTTGAGCTGCTGTTGCTCCTATTAGTTTACACTACAATAACAGAACATACAGTTTCCCCAGGACAGGTCAACAGAGTTACCGTGGGTAGTGAAAGTTTTGAAATTTGTTGAGGAATTACCTCCCCTGGAATGTGGCCCTCTTATCTCCAATATAACGGTGGGTGTGGGATTGCTACAAATTGTGACATCAAAGGTGAGTATCAAACAAGACCTAAAAGATCTGTACTATCTCTTTAAGATTGTCAGCAGGGAACTTGCCCACTCACTTGCCGTCTTGCAGGCCCACGCAGATGATGTTGCCTATCTTAGCCACAATCTGAGTTTCCTCCCTCTCCTTGTCCTCTAAGGAAGGGCAGGGTCCCCTCATATACTCCAGACACAGGGCCGGTGCTCCCAACTGTATGGACTTTAAAACTTGTGGTGTGGTTCGATTTAGGGAGAAGATCTCCACTTGCCCTTGACTGGAGCAGTCTCCCCCACATGCCACCTACTCACAGATTGGAGAAAATTAGATAGGTTTGCATAAGAAAACTGAGAGAGGTCAGAGTGAAACAAAGCCTATCCCTGAAGTGGGAGTGAGACTGACAAGCGGATGTCCTGACCCAAAAGAAGACACACTTTAATCAGCAGGCTCAGGCAAAAACAGGGACAGACAAAAGTTTGAGGTAGGTGAACAGGCAGAGTGAGTCCAAAAGGCAGGCAAAACAAAAAACCAGCAGAGAACGCTAAAGCAAGGCAAGACTTGGTGCAGACAAGGTAAGACACTTAAATATTACATATAGATCATATAGGACGCTTTTATCCAAAGCAACTTGAGTACAATTACAAGTATTACAAGGAGCAGATAGGGGTTAGGCTCAAGGATGCTTACAGGTGGGTCAATTACGGGCTCAAATAACCTATTGGCTGGGAGCTAGCAACACATGGACTAGCAACACATGCAGGGACTAAAAACACTGGAACTGATTGGGGAATGGTAAACATGTGGGAGACCATTAACAGGGGAGAGAGCTATGGAGTGTCAGAGGGTGTGGAGATTGATATTGGCTCCCTATACATACCAAGCCCCCAGGCAGTGATGGGAAAGTTCACTTTCTACATGAACTAGTTCAAAGTTTAGTTCACAAATTTTAAAATGAACTAGTTCAGTTCATAGTTCATACTTCAAAAAAATTAACTAGTTCATAGTTCCTTTTTTTCCATATGTTGCTGCGACCTATTATTTTTCAAAATTATTTGTCGCCTCCATGCTGCTCTTTGTTTTGATGAGGCACTGGTACGACACTGGTGTCTGGTGTTGCCAGATAGCGTTGTATTTTCCGCTACATATTAAGGCCTGTTTACGGTGTGTTTTAGCCGTGTTTTCGCATGGAAGGCTCTATAGAAATCTGGCACCCTATTGAACGAAGTTAAACTGAGAGAGCGCGCCGTTCACAGACACCAGAATGAACGAGTTCACAGTAACGTTCATCAGGCAGTAATACAGTACGTTCAGTTCACGTTCGCCCAAAATATGAACGAGTTCATAAACTATCGTTCAATGAACGCGTTCAGGCACAACACTGCCCCCAGGGGCTTGCTAGTATTGTGGCAGATGCCGGTACTACAGACAAATGCTGCTATGCCCAAAAAGCCTGTACCCTAAGATTAGAATCCGAATGCAAAGAAGTCGAACAGTAAGTCGAACAGAACATCATATGCGCTGGCTAACCAGGTTTTATTGAAATTAATGGCTGCCATTTTTGGAAGCTTTATCCAATACATCCATAATACAAACATAATACACATCGGAGAGTAAAGGTTGTTCTTAGCTAGGAGACTATGGGGCTCATGGCAAATGTATCTTTATCTAAGTCATAAAAATAACACCACATTTCATTTATTTATTGTCTTTGTCGGATATATAAATATATAAACCTCTAGTACTGTAATAATGTATCAGTTCAAGGGTAAGGGGATAATTACAGTTGGGTGTGACAATGGAATGACAATCATGGTATGTTTCCAGAAAACGACTGCACTTAATTATGAAACAAACGAACAAATGAAAAACTTGAGGAAAGAAGTCTGAAGTCTGCGAGTGTTTCCCAATAACCTTCTTAATCTGAAATTTTACGAATGATATTAAAGTACTTGAAGTACTCCTCTCCTGCATCCATGTGCTAAAAGCATCACCAGCTGAAAACTGAAGCATTGATTTTAAGTGCTTTCACACCTATTTTTAGCTTATTCCGCACCAGAGTTCAGTTATTTGCACATCAAACAAGATAGGCCTATATTTGACATTGCATAACCTATGTAGAAGTGTCAAATATAGGTCCTCACTGTTACACCTAAAGAGTAAAGTATCATCTCGTCCTTATTGTCATTCACATTGAAGGTGTATGCCCGCCAGCATGCATCGCAATGTCGTTTAGCATAGCGCACACCACAATGACACAGATCACTGTGCCCCTAAATTAAAAAAAAAAATAAAAGTTTTGGCTGGTTCTTCCAACCGCCCCTAGGACTATGCGTCCACCACTTTTGTGAAGGCCTAGCTCTCCTCAGCCAGTTAGCAAGTATGCACAGAGGTGTTACTCGCTAATACCAACTAGCAAATGCATTATCCATTGGTATTTGACACACTCTGGAGTTTGCCCAAATGAAAGCATCATGAGTACTCCAAGAATGTGTGATAGCTGATAGTTGCATATCACGTGCATATTCACTGCATAGTGTGTGTGTACGGGAATGAGCGTCAACACCAGGTATTTGCAATGGCATGAAAAATGATTTTGGAGTCATGGAAGCTATCTCAACATGTTACAAAGCATACCAATTATACTCTACAAATTATTAGTAAAATATGTGAAAAAGTTTTAATTCCCAGAATAAGCATGAGTGCGTTTTTTTTGGTGCCAAAACTAGTGTCATCTTGCTTTTTGGGACTGAACTGCAGGTTAGATCAAAATAAAGTAGTCATTTGTTAATAACAAATAAATTGGGCACTTGTTAATTTGTTAGCGAGGTTACGAAAATTCCAAGTAGATTCTACAGGAGAATGTCAGGTTATATGGCCATAAAATGAAGCTCAGCCGTGTGTCTTGCAGCTAGACCACAACCCTAAACACACAAGTCAGTCTAGCAGCAATTTTCTTCTGCTAAAGCAGAAGAATATTTCACATTTTGGAATGCCTGAGCTAAAGTCTAGATGTGAAGATCAACTTTTTTGGTATACTGTTCCGATCCGAACTTTTAATATTTATAGCTGCCGATTCAGATCAGATTTTTTAAAAATATATATTTATAATGAATATTTTACAATTGTTGGTATATTATTTAATGAGCTAAACTTTTATTTTGAAGTAAATACTCAGATACGCTACTATCTGTTTAGAGTGTGTGTAGAATTAGGGTCAAGAAGGATATGTGTGATGGTTTATTATCTGATGTTCTCATCGTGCTCTTTTTCTATGAGTTTCATTAAAGGTTTTTGGAATGTTCAATGCTTCTGTGTCTTACCACGTTATTAAAGCTTCTGCTTTAATAACGTGGTAAGTTGTAGCAAAACTTGTTATAAAGTTCCGAAATGTAGTGTCGGGAGGGTAGGACAAACCGTGGCTCCATAAGTCGGCAAAAGTCTATCTTCTCTTTAATTGAAATTGGCTGGTCATCCAAAGAGATCAAATATTTTCTCTGATATTTTCCTTGCCTTATCGCTGTCTTGACTAAATTTCTCTTGTCTTTTCAAGGCGCTCGCCAGTGAAAAATATGTCGGTGCTTTCTTCGTCTGAGTAAGCTTCGCTTTGCAGGTAGCTGTTGGGCTGCTTTGAGTTTACAATTTAAAGAATTTCCACACAGTTGACATCTTGATAGTTTGTAGTTTCAAGCTATGCTACTCAGTCCTACTGTAGAGTGGGACGGAATGTTACAATCCGCGCAACTAACATAAACTGGACAAACATTAAGCATTTCCGTAAGGAGGAATGTGCCAAAATTCCTTTAAGCCGGTGTGTGTAATTGATTAACAAGTGCCATAAAACCTTTGGTTGAAGTCACTGCTGCTCAAAGGGGTCAAACAAGCATACTATTTCAGACAGACATTTTAATATTAGATCATTATGATCAACAGATCAATGAAAAGGTGTACAATTGTATGTTCTTATCTATTGGGTTCCCTTATTTTCTAATTTATAGTTACTTAGATGATTACATTTTAGGTAGAAAGTTCTTAACGGTTTATAAACGTTCTTACTCCTCTTTTAACTCCACTCTGCCCCCCTGGCCAATAAATACACACAACCTCTTTAAGAAAGAAGTTCCCCTATTTGATTGTACTCTATTGGTTTAAATTCTTAGTTAAATAGATAAATTCTCAGTCAAGGCTACGTGCTATCGACTCGTAACAGGACAGGTTTAAATTGTATTTCTGCAAAAACTTGTCATCTGAGTGAACTGGGGCAGGATAGTCTAGTGGTCTGGTGCTCATTTGATTCCCAGCTGGAAGGTTGTGGGTTTGAGCCCCGGAGTTGCATCCTCGAGCAAGATGCACAACCCCTATCCGCTGCTTGTAAATACTTGTACTCATTGTAAGTCGCTTTAGATAAAAGTGTTCACTAAATGATGTAATTGAACTTGAGTAAATGTATTTTTGCTACTCTGCAGTGGTTTAAGATCAGGTTATAACTAGAAATTATATTTAGAATTTAGTACACACAAGAACACATTTTAATGATATATTAAATATATTTTAGTGAATATAAAATATATAATAGCGCTTTCTACTGATTGAACTATTCACAGGGAATTCTAACAATGAAGAACAATCTAAGCTTGTCCATTGCTACACTGACCAGTGTTCAGTGCTTCGATGGCTACTCACCCACAGGTAGCCTAGTGGTAGGGATGTACTGGCAGCGCAGAAGCCAAGCAGGGTGCTTAGCGCTGGGCTGTGAATAGCTGCTACAGGCTAAACAAAAAACAAACAAAAAAGTGGTGTGACTTTTGTAGTGTTAACAATGGAGAATAACATAATAAATCATTGTTTTTAGGGTCAGGCACCAAAGGTGCGAAGACACCTATTAAAAAAACTACTAGCTTATTAATAGAATACAAAAATGCAATTTTAATTAGTGATTGTAAACATGAGATCCATTGTGTTTTTAAAGCATATAGCCTACATTTTAAAGAGACACTCTTCGATTTGTGTGTGGAATTACTTGTGCTTACCCAGTTTGAAACATTGAATGCTGAGTGGCTACATTCCTGCCTACCCCTGCCTGTAAAAAATCTCATAGACTCACACTGTTCTACATCTCCCCCTACAGTTGTCCACACTTCGTGGACAGTTGTGTTAAATGAACAGTTTACTGGGAGAGAAATGTTTTTTTATACTAGAATAGAATATTCACACTGTGAAGTCAAACGTTGAAATATCCTCTACATTAGATACAATTTTAAATACTGTATATTTTTTTGTATTGTCATAACCTATAAAACAAGAGTACAGTGGCTTTCCCCTACTAGGGCTTAACAGTAAAGAAATTTGCAACCAATTCTTGGCTTCTGGTTGCCATCAGTGGCAACCACTTTTTAACATAAAAAATAGGGACAGCAAACAGAAAAACTTTGCACCCAAAATATATTTTTAATATTTGTTCATATTTGTTGCTCAATGCACAATATTGAGCAAAACATTGAACTGTTTTATTTGATACTACCTATTCAGTTCATAGTACAGATTTCAAGTATCCAAATATTAATGATTAATATTGCATAAGGTTTACACAATTAATAGATCACCTTTTTGTTTTACATTAATGTTCAAGAGTAATAGTAAGATGTTAAGAAGGTGAGAAGTAAGAAGGTGTATGTGATAGGGCAATTAAATCAATGGTGGGCTTGTTTGTTTGGGGAGTTTGACCTACAGTTTATGCGCCTACCATGTGAAGGTGCATTTTCAGTGGACAGCAGCACCAAACAATTTGAACTTTCTGTAGGTGGAGAGCTACCCCACAGATAGTAATAACAGTATTCCATACCATATATATCCTAATAGTTACCACCATACGTGGTTTAAAATAAACATAGAGTTGGACGCTTTTTTTTGCCTGTTGATGAAAAATTATTTTTTATTTATTTATAAACAGTGTGTATGTATGTGTATATATATATATATATGTATGTATGTGTGTGTGTGTGTGTGTGTATGTGTAACCTGTAGCAGGTGTTGTGTTCCAGCGGGCTTG
>JAOEHI010002469.1:0-11649 GCA_025447815.1 Percopsis transmontana
TGTGATCACATGTACAATACCAGGCAGTGTTTAAGTCCTGTGTGGATCTAATCGGGGGGGAATAAAGCCGTGCAAACGCACGGATAACTCAACAGCCCGTGTGGACAGTGAGTGTGTGCCACAAAATTCTTCCAACTGGCCAGGGTATAAGGCAGATGCAATGAAATATCAGTCAGGAAGACTTCCTATTTGCATTCTTTGAACTTCCCACTTTGTAGTGGCGGGCAGTCACTGGAAATGGAAGTAGGTCACTCATTAGACAATTAATCTGTGTTAAACCTCAAATAGTGATGCTTAGGGAGATCCGCAATACAAACAAGAACAAAAGTTGTCAGTGGCTATTAGCTGAAGGCAAGTAGTCACGACCACAGTTGGGCCCAGGAGTGGGAAGTGGAAACAATACGTACTACTGCAGACTCTGTAATCGAACTCGAGAAGGATTTGTTTATAATAATTAGTTTATAATAATGTTATTTTTTTGCCCAGCACTATTACTTGTCCATGTCCTCAGAGAACCAATCATCTTGTTGCATGCGCACAGACTGCTGTCTGCCCCTCTAGATTTCTGTCTTTTAAACTGCGTTTGTGTTTGTGTGCTCCAACCTTCACCCCATTGCCACCAGTATGGTCTGTCTATAGGGTCTGGCCTCTACAGGAGGGACTGGTTTTCACTGGAGGGACAATAACCAGGTTCAATTGTCCAACCGGTTCCTTCATTACTGCCAGTATCTGGACTAGGCCTATATAACAATCCATTTAAAGATCTATACAGCAGAGTAAATATTTAATGGAGTCGTGGCACCCAAGAACATTAGGCTATAAGAACAATTTTACAAGATTATTGTATAATATACCTTTACATTTTAAGGGTTATTTATTTATGTATATTTAACTTGATTGACAGGAAAAAACATTCTCATGTTTATCTTGATGTGCCTTGATCCTAATGATTTCTATAGAGGTGCTGTTGATTTATTACATTTTCCTGAACTCTAAACCAACTGGGTTATCTGAGCACCATCGCGGTGGGACCGCACAATGTGTGCTGTCTCATTATCTCTGTGGTCCTGACAGGGGAAACGTGGGAGTGAGGACCCAGTTCTCGGTAATCACAGTCATTCACCAGCATATTTACCGACGCGGAGGGGAGGAATACAGAAATAATCCTCTATATGCTTGTTTGTGCACATGTGAATTTTGAGTTAATATCTAGTGGTTTTTAAAAATTTTCAGCCAAGACCCCCCCCCCGAAAAAAAGCACATGTATTGCTTCTTTTAAAAGCATAACATAAATAATACAAATATATACATATATAAACAACCATTAACACCTTTGAAACATGCACATTTTATGAAACAGCATTAAAAAATTTATAAATGAGAGAATGAATGAATGAAAAAAGTTCTCATAATTTTGAAATCGTTTTTACGGTTCCATTGAAAATCACTGATCCAGTGCCTAATCGCCCCATGCTGGTGTAACCTCTATATGACGCAAGGCCCTCTTCCTAGTCTTGTATTATTGCAATATTGTAAGTTATAATTACCTTTAGAAACTTTGCAGAGTATTCGTTCACCCCCAAACTTCTGAGTTTAAATTACATGTATTACATGAATGAGTTGAATGTTAGTAGAATTTAGTTTTTTAAGCTTTTGTAATGGCATCATCACCTAAAGCATTTAAATGTGAACAATAACCAGTTTCTAGAAGGAAGATTTCAGTGCAATATGCAAAACAGAATCATTAAGTAACAATTCCTTTGACCAGCGGCTTTGGTGTTGCAACAAAGGTAGCAATTAAGAAACATTTTGCATAGACTATGTTTATGAACAGCCATAATTACCACAAGGACTTAAGCTTTTCTGTCTAAAATTGACCCATTAAAGTTCTATGGTGTTGGTAGAGGGCTAAAAAAGATTACAGTAATTACTTTTAATTTTGTTTTATAATCAGCATAATAATCATCTTCATCTGATTTTTAAGCATCACGTTTGCATGAAGAGGTAGCTAGGTGCAATTTTAATGCTATTAAAGAGTCTTGAGAAGTGTGGTTATTAGCTGGGTAACTATACTGTACCAACAAGCATTCTCTACTGGTACACAGGAAAGGCAAACATACATACTATACTATTTATGCATTCATATTATCATGAAACATATTATCGTACTTTTTTGTTTAATGGTATAATACATATTTTCATCTGAAGTATGACTGACCCAGTTGCAAAAGGCTTCCCTGGCAACACTGTTTACAAAATAAAAGTGGGCCGTGTTAATGGTTCCCTTTTATAAAGGCTTTGCCATACACGCCACAACTACTATCTCTTGCTGTCTGTTTCTGTTGGACACTGTTATCTCCGCCATCAGTCTCAATAACCGTAGCAGCTGGCCCGCCATGCTAGGTCAAACACTGACCCATCGTTTTCCTAATCTGCTTGCACACCTGATATTAGCATGCAACATTATAGACTTACAGAGTGTGTGTGCGTGTGTGTTGTCACAAACCACTGCAAAGTCTTTCACGTAGCCATTTTACTATCTTTGAGCCCAGGGTTTTCCAAAATGGCCTTTTTTGTGCTAATAATCGAGCCAGTTTGACTCTTTGTGTATAGAAAGGTACACATAACAGTCTATTGTGAAAACTAAGCCAACTGATTCATGTATATTTGTCCCGTATAATTTGTTCAAACATATATTGATACATTTAAATATATACTTGCATGTAGTGTAGCATCTCATCGTTGCTTTAACTTGAAAAATCCCCACAACTTTAGCAACTTTACTTAAAGCCCCAATCCATTATCCCTGCATGGTGGTGTTCCACCCCACTGAGGAAGAACGTCAAATAATGACGTCTATAGTAATGTGAATCTCGTAACATCCTTATTAGTTAGGATGTGGAGTCAGAGGGATGTCTAAGGGTTTGCCAAAACGACAGCATTTTGGATACTGAGCTTCTTGTACAGGATCGTAGAAGAGGCTTCCGACCATATTTTATGTCAAAAAAATACTTTTTAATCCTTTAACTGGGATGTGCTTTATTCGTTTTGTTCAGGAATGTTAAGGCAAGGAAGGAAAACCTTTACGAGCGACATTGATTCACGCTGATAGCACCTTTATGGGAAAGGTGAATAGTGTTGTGATTGTTGACAGCTGCGGTGTCGTGTTGTTGTGCTCAACATAACTGTGGCAGCGAAGAAGTAACGGATTGAGCCTTTGAGCCCCCATGGTTTCAAAATGCGATTAAAAGCATGGAACATGTATTCAACATCTGTTGTCGTCCACAGGGATCAGTAGCAGGCTCTGAAGCTTTAATGTTTCATTGGATCCTATCTGCCTTGGCATGCTGTTCAGAAGCCTACATGCACATACAGATAATGTGGAGGCAGTGTGACTGCCAAGCCTTAAGATACTGTGGATGTAACGCGAGCCGAGCCGGGCTGGCCATATCATGGATTACGGAATTGACGTGGATTCCATGATATTAGCATATTGACCTTTGACGGTGGATGGAATTAGAAGCGAGAGCTAATGTGCTCGCGGTGACATTTCCCCATAGACCTGTCAGATGAACTCTTCTAACCCCCTTTAAGCTTTTCTCATCTCCAGGAATGCGGAGAGCGAGGAGAGGGTCAGAGCCCTTGCTTCCCTATCTGTCACGGAGACACAACACAAGTGAAATTGGTTGAAAACTGTGTTTGAGCCTGCTGTGTAATGGGTTGGCTGTGAACACACTATAGAAAAAAAGACTTATATAGGATATTTTTGGCTGCTTGTAGTTAAAGATTTATGCTTAAATAATGCTAGGCCGGAGAAATACATATTCATGCATATAAATAGCAAACTTGATGCTAAAAGACAGTGTATTATACACTTCCAGGAAATGCTTCAGTGACACTTGTTCAAATTGTAGTTTTTAGCTCCAGTTCCAGTGGGGATGATGGAGATGACCCAGAAAATGAAATATCCATATTCCCATAATTGCCCTAGGTACTGTGGAGGTGTTCACAAAGTTAGTCCCTTTCGTGAAGCCTCCTGACTTTGATGGTATCACAGATAAACAGTCTTGCATATTGTAGAATGGGAGGAATATGGTAATGCAGACCTAGACTTCTCTCTCTTGACAATAATATAAAAGGTGAGTCGTTTGAGGTTGGATTTTCCCATAAGAGTAACTTGCAAAGTCTATTGTATCACGACTTGAGATGGGGGAACCTGCTATAGGTTCTCGTGGCAAAGAGTACAGTACCATGTGCCACAGTACACTCTGCTGAGGAGCTTTTTTTTGTTTGAATAATTGATATTTCCTATGGGTCCACAGCCTCACGATCAAAGATGGAGGCAACCTTGAAATGCCTTCTTCAATTTACACAAAGATGGTGCAAGAGACAGAAAGGAATGGGGAAGACATAATAAGATTGAAGAGGGAGAAGTGCAGAGGCAGACAGCAGGTTGAGAACAGACAACGAATGCAGGCCCAAGTAGTTCTGTCTAAGCTGTCTAGGCTTGTATATCGCTAAACCATTTACAAGACCACAATAAAATCTGGAATTGCTTTGACCATTTAGGTGTCGGGCAAATTGAAACGTTTGGAATAGAAGTTGAAAGTGTGAGTTGAAAGATTTTTTTTTGTCATAACTCAAAATAAGGGTTCATTCAATAGTGTTAACAAACACAATATATAGTATCTCACTCCCTGTAAAAATATACAATGAAAACAAAGGCAATTCAAATATCATTATGTTATATTATATTATATTATTATATATACACGGGTTAGGGCTGTGTATTGGCAAGAATCTGGTGATACAATACATATACAGGGGTTACAATTCAATATATTGCGATATATTGATACTGTAAGCAAGGCAAAATATTGTGATTTAAAAAAAATCGAATTTTAGGAAAACTGACATAGCAATGCTATACATGTTAATAGCCTTTTTTGTACTTTCAGCAAATAGCTCTGTCTCTATGGCACCTCAGAAAAGCCAATCCGTTAAACTGGCAGTTGGGTGAACTCTTTCCAGCCCTCAGAGCTTCAAAGCAAAGGATATATCCTGCCGCTTCCAGCAAAGCTCTGATCTCACTCCTGATGTGGCAAGCTCCTGCCAACTCACCAGGACCCTAGGCAAGTACACAAGACACAGCCAGAAGAAAATACCTGTAGCTAGTGCAGTACTCACACAGAACACATTCTGAAATCAGCCAGTTGAATTGAATTAGACTGAGGTATAATAATCCCCTAATACAGGCCCCTTCAGAAAACAACTGTGCCATTACGTTGGTTACTGCACCACCAATCCCCTGGGCGAATGGGATATGTTTCTGTCAGGTCCCCTCAAAGTTAATTTACAACACAGATTGGCGCAAAGAGCAAGAGAAAAAGGAATGTTGTGGAGTTTCGAAAAGCAGCTTCAAGCTCCTTAACAGAGAACGTGATAGACACCAGGAAGCGCACTTGCGGTTGAGGGTTTAACTGTCCTGCCATTTTTAATCACTCCAGGCGATGAGGCTTAGACAGGCGACAGACTGGGAGCCTATGCTCACATAGCCCTGTCGCTGCTCCTCGCCAGCCAGTCAAGATGACAAGTGTCAGGGTGCCATGCTGATGTGTTACCAGAAACCACAGCTCCACCACTTATTGGAGGACTGTCAACCCTGTTCATTATTTTAAAAGCTATTCATTCTAAATGCCAATGGAGATATTGGATAGACAGGTCCCTAATATTTCCCCCCTCAAGTACCTCTTAATGGGCAAAATAAAGAGCTGGTTTTGTCCCACTATGGCCAAGCGTGGGGATGTGTCTACCCAACTAATACTCCTTCAGCGATACTTAGAATTTTGAAGGGTTTTTCTGCGGTCTAGGGTGCAGATTATTTCCATCGCGAGGAAGGCCTTTGGGATTCAGAGACGAGACGGATTCAGCGTATTTTCCTCGTAACCCGGGGTTGTCTTCCTTGGCTCCTAATCAGAAGGAAGAACAGGGCTCTTTGCACAGCACAACCCCAGGCGGCAGGCGCCATTACATAACCACTGGCAGCAGCTGAAATATGCAGCAAACCTGCAATGGTAAAGAAGCAGAGATCCTGCGATAAAAGATTGCCTTTGGTGATCCTGACATGACATAAAATATAATATGATTTACATTATGATATATCTAAGACAGGAAGAGGAAATTACTATATTGTAAGTAAGGCAGCAGGGCTCCAAGTACCTTAATAAAAATTTCAGGGTAGTTTCATGGCATTTTGTTTGCTGTGAGACATTTAAGACCTACTAAATCTCGTGACATTTTGTTATCATAACATCATCTTGTAATATGGCAATGTCTCAATTCTGCAAGACACCATTACATAGCTTCAAATACTAGCCATTAATAGCATTTACTCTGTAGCCCCTTTTACACAGTGTAAAAGAAAACAACGGATTATTGCGTCATTATTCCGCCTCGCCGTTCTGTGTAAAAGGTACGGAGGCATGGGGGTTAATTTCTGTTCCGCCTCCGAGCCGGCAGCGGAGGTAGTCACAGAGCCGGAACGATGTCTGTGTAAACGGGACATCCCGGCATGGTGGAACAGGGGTGTGCGTTTTGATGGAGCTTGTCAACAGAGTCATGTATCCACAAGCACGGTATTATTTCATGAATGGTTATAGCCTGCAATAGCAGATGTGTCTTTAAAAAATCGCGTCCGCTACAGTAGCATTCTATGAGGCTGTCAGCGGCCGCTATGGGGAATAAGACAATATTGTCAGAAAGTGAACTGAACTCTGGATTGCTATGTAAAAGGACACACTGAGGGGCCTCGGTTTGGTTCAGTATAAACAAGCGTATGTGGCATAATGTCGGGTCTTCTTAACAGCATTAACGCAGGATCTCTGTATAAAAAGGGCTTTTCATATAGACAAAGTGGCGACGGGATACGTGTCTAACGATTAGTAACGAGTTCATTTATACACAGGAGGGGAAAATGTGCTTTCTCATTATGTAATTAGCTCAGTGGCCACTATAGAGCAGAGCTATTAATCAAGTTAATTATCAACTACTGCCCCATAAAGTAGGGGGTGGGGGGGGGTAATAGCAGATGAACCACAGGGCACAGCTGATAACCCTGGCACTGGCTAGACTACCGTACCGGCCAAATTTTGGATCAACAGCTGGGTAAACTGTTTGGGTATAATCATTAGACAAGAATACACACCTCAAAGACCTTCAGGCCCTTCAGGTTGCCGTTTTAATTAAATGCACAAGCATGTTTAATATTTTCTGTTGTGAAGTGAAAAGTGAAATTAACCATTGTGGAGACAATAAAACCAACCTGATAGGTTATATGGTCTTCATATGCACCCATGATGCAATGTCATGCTCAGTTTTACTATGGCTTGTATCAAGACTCCTAACTGAACCTAGACGAGCCACTCTGTTCCTCCTAGAACATTCCGAAGCGCCCCAGTCCTCATGGGGCCAGCTCTGTCGTTGTCCTTCTGGAAAGGAGCAGCAAGTGGCATCACCTCCAGCCGATTAGAGCAAGAAGAAGAATGACCTAAATCCGGTAAAGACTCCCTCAGCCTCTCCAGCAAGAGAGCTTGTGCGAAGCGTCAATCATGTCACAGGGAGGGATAAAATCTTCCCGTCGTGACACGGGAGCAATCATACTGCCCTGTCCCCGGTATAGTCCTTGTCGTTGATTAAGGCTTTTCATCCCCGGTTGGGTTTCGCTCTGGGCCGCCTGTGTTTTGTCTTGTGACACGCGTAATTTCCCTCTCACGGGCTTCCCATCTTGATAGTGAGCTAATAGAAAATTCTCCCCAGATCTTTCTCTTAATGAAGATGGATCCTCAGCTGGCTAAGCAATCTTATTACTGCACTATCAACTTGTTCTAAGTAGATTAGACATATTCCATATGAGACGCAGCAGGGGTAAAAAAAAAAAAAAAGGATAAAAATAATAGATTTACAGTGCTTTATTTGCATGATGCTCTGTCTTTCCAGTGCTACTGGCGTTGTTTTTTTAGTGAAGGTGCAGCTGGAGTTTTGCTTGATCTCTAGAGGATTAAAAGAGAAGACTTTTAGCCGTTGGAAAATATGAACGGATTGCTATCCCATTCATAAATATAGATTTATTGGTGATATATTTGCTGGGGAAACATATTTATAATATATTGGCAATATGTTTTCTTTCCGTATGGGATAGGCTATTTTTATATAAATTTTAGCATTTGGAGATGAGGTCTAACAGATGGTGTTCAGTATATTTCAGACCAATTAAGTGTGTCAAAACACAATTTGGTATAGATTCCCTCAAGAAATAACTTCCGTTTCAGCTATTAGTTGTGACAATGCGTTCTGGGGCAAAAATAATAACACAAGACTGTAGAAAACAATTATCTTCTTATAGTTTTTTTTATCATTTAGACAAAAGTGTTTTGAGGTTTTCTTTGTGCGCAATACTGGAAATCCTTTCTAGTAGACTGGTAAGTTAAACATCAAACGGATTGAGGAAATAATTCAATTAAGCAGTAAAGTGTCTTCTGAGGAGAGTTGGTCTGGTGACTGTTCACAATTCATTTAATAATATATGTAGGAGAAGGTATGTATTTTTTCAAGTATGTTTACATACATCAAGAAGCAAACCTCAAGACATGATTCTTTGCCTTCCAATAAATAAGCACTAGAGAACAAAGCTCTCTGGGGCAGTGGTCCTCATTTATGGGCTTTGTATGTTTATGTGGAACACTGGAGCATTAATAATTCAGTAAATTCCCTAAATAGCTAAATATTTCCACAAAGTGCTTGTAGCGGGTTACCACCAGTAGTTTTCTTTTTATATTTATTCTTTTTAATTTGTTTTATGTTCAGATCTAAGGCAGACCTGAATTTTTTTTGATGATCTACTAGAAACACATAATGTTAATATTGACTGTACTTGATGCACCTGTTTCTTAAGATGACTGGGATGATTACAGACCGGTTCTATAGACATTCTGAAATAGATTCTGTGTTCATCAGAGCAAATAACCTACAAAGCAATTTCAGTATTCAAGCTCAAACCTATTCATGATGATTTGTTGTCTTAAATTAAAACTATGAGCAGTATACTTATTTTCATATATTCTTATCTGTATAGTCACAACACAGTGAGAATAATATTGTGATATTCTTGATTTGAATAATTGTTTGGCAGGTGCTACTGTCTGTTAACAAATTAAATATTATGGGTGTCGTATAAACATTCAAGTGCTTCGAATTCTGATGCGCAATTTTGATTATTGTTCCTTTAAAGTGAAATTAAAAGGCCACCACACAATGAGAAAATTACCCTGAAAGTAATCTTGAAAGCATTAAAACAAATCCATAAAAAAGACGAAACCATGATATGCTTTAGTGATGAACCTTCAGCAATGCCTGGCCACCTCCTCATAATTGAAACAATGCCACCGGATAGCAGAAGTCAATGGAACATGATGCATACCAGTGTGGGGTTTAATAGTTCGTGAAAATGGCAGCATGAAGACCGAGATGGAGTTTTTCATTAGAAGACCATGTCAGGCTCTCTGGTCCACTGCAGTGAAAGACCAGAGTGCCTTCACAGCACACCTGAAAGTCTTCTCTTTTTATTAACATGAAACTTGTAATTACCCAGTATATTTCCCATAGGTCATAGAGCCTTTGCTTCAACAAATGGCAGTTTAGGATGCTACTATTTAAATACATATATAAAGAATGGCAAACTGTACCTATTATCTATGCAGCTGGCCAGGCCAGCTGATAGTCCTGCCTGGGCCCGGGACGAGCTAATCTTAGATGGGCCCCCCTGCGCCCAGATCTCTCCTTTTCCCTTGTTATTCCTCTCCTCTGCTATTTTTTCCACAATTTTTTTTAAATTATTCCATAATTTAATAAAGGTTCTGCCCCCCCCCCACCCTGGGCCTGGGACAACAGACCCGTTTGTCCCCCCCTGTCGGCGGGCATGCAGCTGGCTAACAAAGCATTAATTATCAGTAATAATTTCCCCCTTCCAAACACCAGTAGATGTAGTAGAAGTAGAAGCTCGACTTAAACGCACTTCAACCTCACAGTTGATCAAATTCACTCAGTGCTATGTAGTAATATTTCCTCTACATGGTTAAGACATCCAGTACAGCCGAAGGCGTTTTCGCAGTGCAGCTGTGTATGCTTCCTGCAGCCAAGTTATGAAGCATAGTGGGCTCTGGGATACCATTTGTATTGACTGGGGAAGGTCTACCGAGCCCTTATTACTGTGGTGCTGTAAACAATGACCGGACAATGGAAAGTCAGACAAGGAAGTGTCTTGATTCATTGAACAAATAAGGTTATAGCTCATTAAAGATGCAGCCTCAGCCTATGTGTTCCATTATGTAGTGCAAAAACAAAACAAAATGTTTAACAACAGGAATATGTAAGTGTAAGGATTGTTAAACACACTGACATAAATGTAATCCTAGTTCAATCACTGCATTTTACAAACTATTATTTTGTTACTAAAAAGATGACATATTACAGCATTGCATCCTTTTTAGCGTCGGTATCTTAGCAGTCAGCACTGGGTGTAAATACAGATATCTCATTAGTGGTGAGCTGCGCTGTTGTGTAGAGGAAGTGACAAGTATACTCTGAGTAAGGAGCTCCAGCAGATCGGCATGCCATCCAGAAGACCTGCGGTCCACAGAGTAGTAAACGCAGTACAGACACATTCAGAAGCACAACAGAGTAGGAGGGATGTCTAACAGCTGTAGTGGTGATACTCTCACAATGTTGGCTAGCTTAACTACTGTAGTAGTGTTCAGTTTAACCAATTGCCCAAACGTTTTATTACAAGCAAGCCAGTCTGTTAACTCTAGAAAACTTGTTCAATCACTTGCCGTTACTGTATAAAAAGGTACACTCCTTGATTTGTGTGCATTTAGCTGTGGCAGAAGTTTGTGGCTACAAAACACATTTAATGGAATGCATCTTAGCTGAGCTTTATTTTCCCACACAAGCATAAACAAACTCATTCAATATGTTAATGATTTTGGCTTAGAAACAATGACACTTTATTTCCTAGTCTTTATCCAAAGCTTCCTCCTGCTTTGTTCCTGTTTGATTGTAGAGTTGGGGGAAACAAGGACAAGCGTGGTAATGCAATAAATCAGGCCTGGTGTGTGCTGACAGTGAAACCTATATTGGCCTGCTCTTGTGTTCGTCTTTCTTTAAGGCCCTGCAAGACTAATAAGAAAACTGGTTCTGAACCACGGATCTATAGGCATTTAGGGCAGAGCAGAAACAGCAGTCAGATGAGACAACACTCTCAGCTCGACAGACAGGACTACGCCACTTTGTGGCGAGATTACACTTTGTATAGATTTATACGACTGTATAATATGCCTGTCCTGGCAGGACTACTGTTTATCTGACATGTACAGTGTTAGCAACGGTTTGGTCAGCCTTGTGCACACTTAAAAAGCACAAAGAATGATCAAACCAAGGAAGAAATACTCGCTGTGTGATGTTCCTGTGTTTTTATTTTCGCAATCCAGCGCAATGTGTTCCTCTTCACTCACTCACTCACACACACACACACACACACACACACACACACACACACACACACAAACACACACACACACACACACACGTGTGGTC
>JAOEHI010002470.1:0-2500 GCA_025447815.1 Percopsis transmontana
GGGACCACATACCCTGGGGGGATGAATGAGAAGTAGGGATTATAAGTACCTGCCTATAGTAGGACCGTGCCTAAACCTGCGGGGGGCACTGCGTGCCCCCCACAGGTATATAACCCATAAACCTAACCCTTCAACCCTAACCCTAAACATAAGTTTAAAGGTATAGTTAAATCTCAGATTATTAGATTCTACAGGATTGCATCTCAAGAAGTAGATTTGCATACCTCCATCTCCATTCTCTTTCAGAGCCTTGGACGCAGGGGCTATTCCAAACGGGTCCTTAGGTCCATCAAACAAAGTACGCTAGCGTCCCTCGTGGCTTCCGATGTAGCTGACCGTAGCTCCCTTGTGGCTGTGGTAGTGTATCACGAGCCCGACCAAAATACTCCCACAGGTTTGCACCTATTCCCGGATTACATAGATTTACAAAGCCATCTAAAGAATAATTTTCAGAGTGCTCTGGCTAACCATGAGAGATTAAGTAAATACAAGGTTATCTCGGCACTTAGTTCGGACAAGTAGATCCTTGAGATTTTTATTTTTTCTAAATTCTGCAGACAGAGTGCCGTAGGGACAATCACTGGGCTTTTTAAAACCTGAAGTTCCTGTTTAATCCACATGGGGGAGCCGGCGCTCCAATTATAGGAAGGTTCACGCCTCAAAGCCAGAATGTAGTATACCGTATTTTCTGTCAATCCTGCGTATTGCTATAAGTGGGGAGACGGGCAAGACACTACTCACAAGACTTAAACAACATCTGTACTGCATTGGGGAGGGCAGACTGACCTCTTTGCTGGTCCAACACTTCCAGACCCACCCGGTCCAGTACTTGGTCCTACAGGCATGCTCGACAGGGATGGAGGGCCAGTGTAAAAGACAAGAGAGGCTGTGGATGAAAAAAAAAAAATAAAAAATAAAAAATTAAAGACTAGGGTGCCTTTAGGATTGAATATCGTTTATTAAACTTGAAAATAAATTTTAAAATTCCTGTTTAGAGAAACATTGGTTGTAGCTATGTGTATCCATAATAGTGGTTTAATCCCTCATCTTTAGATCTCCGGGACTCCCCCTTTATTCTTGTTTCTGTCACGATCGGCGTGCACACGTTCATGCACGCTACGTGCCTCCTATCTGGGTTACGCACCTGCTCCGCGCAGGTGCACGTAATCAGGGGAATTAGGAAGCATATTTAAGTTTACCCCACAGCATTAGGTCATGTGGGTCATTGTTCTTTCTGGAGGTTAGGGTTAGACGACTGGGCAGCGTGGTCACTCGTCGCCAGCATGCCCCTCGCTCCCCACGCGGGGCGAGGGGATCTTCCAAGATCCTCGCGGGCAGGCATACCTACCCAGCCGGGGCGGCCGGAGGAGCGTGGAGCTCAGCAGAGCTGCACCCGGGGGAGCGGCACCCAGGGGGGGGTTGTGGGGCAGATGGGGAAACAAATCAGGCAAACTTGTTATGGCGCCATTTCTTCATAAGAAACCCAACTTTAGGATCCGAAGGAAAGGGGGATGTTAACAATAGGCAAGAATGAGATCAGTCCAGAGTCTGATTGTGGGACAACTGGCACAGCAGACGACCGCCTAGTGTGACTGGTGGCCCCCATGGGGGTGAGCTGCACCCGTATGTAGGCCTCTCTCTCTCTCACGCTCTGTCTGTCTGTCTCTGTGTCTCTCTGCCTCCAGCTGGTCACGTGTCACCACTGCCCCCTGGTGTCCAGACAGGGTGTTGTTTACACAGACACCATGTCCGTCCTTGTGTCTCCCTGCTGCTGTCACCGAGCGTCTCCCAGGGCCACACACCTGTCCCTGCACACCACACCCTCTGCTGGAGGGACCAGGTAACTACACACACACACACTACTGTACTTGTGTGTTGCTGACCTGCCTTCTTCACTCACTTCATGCTTGTACCTTCTCACCAGGCCAGATCTCGCCCACCAGAGGAAGGTGCTCACACACAGACCCAGGTGTCGCCTCTACAGCGCCCCCTAGGGGCCACTCCATGAAGATGACCTGAGAAGGATGTCTTCTAAAGCCCATGAGGCCCACATCTCTGAACAGAGATGAACTGTAGCCTGTCTGTCTAAATTAACTATATACACTGTATGTACGGCATTATTATTTTGAACTTCAAGTTAAAGGTTCCACGGAACATTAAAATCTTTGGCAATACAGCAATACCATTGGTTAAAACAGTTAAAACACATTAAAACAGTAACAAATTGTATCTGATTCATGAAGAATTAATGATGGATCCTTGTGATTTCTGATCTGACACTGATCTGAACCAGAACACCCAAACTGTGCTACTGCCTTATAGTGTCAGTATACATTACATTTACTGCAGATCATGGACGATTTAATGACTTAGACATGTACAGGTACAGACTGATCTTAGACATGTACTTTTATGGTCACAATATTTGGCCTTTAGCTTTACTGTAAACAATTAACAGTTAGGACACATTAAGACAGCCACACTAAACATAGCCTACAAT
>JAOEHI010002470.1:7500-11648 GCA_025447815.1 Percopsis transmontana
ACACACACACACACACACACACACACAGCCTGGTTCAGTCTGGAAACTGCCCGTTCAGAGTTGTTTAGAGAAGCGGTGCCAGTAGTTGTCAATCAAGTCATTAGCAGGTGATTGGACCACCTTCAACCAACACTTTAAAGGTCCCTTATTCTACAATTCAGCTTTTTACAGTTTAGCGGTCAGTCGTGTTTTCTGAAGGGGCCTGTAAGGGCTGGACTCATTTAGACACAATTATTCTTCGATAAATCATTATGTAAAACAAAGCAGTCAGATTTGGCTCCAGGTGTGTCATAATTTTTGGATTCTAACAGATCATCTCTGACCTAGTAGGATAGCCAATCAAGTTAGAGCATGTAAAAAAAAAAAGACCAACTGCAGTCTAATCGAAGAAAAGGGTCTAAAATGAAATATATGGAGCCTTTAAATGTTGCTCTGTAACCAGCTGAGGCGGAACCTGCCAAATTAGGATGGTTTCTACCAAGTTTTATTAAGATAATAATGTTATTTACTATGTTAATACGAAATTTTTTAATTGGTAGTAATAAATGTCTTTATTGGTATTTAATGTATTAATGCCTGAATACCTAAGTGAATACAAAAGATGAATGACTACAGTAATAGCATGGTAAGTCATGTTGGAGGTGTTGCATGGTCCTGTGGTGTTTCAGGTGGCTGAAGTTTGAGGAAGATGTGGAGGATGGCGGGGAGAGGTGGAGCAAACCCTACGTTGCCACACTGTCGCTGCACAGCCTGTTTGAGTTGCGTTCCTGCATCCTCAACGGTACCATCCTGCTGGACATGAGGGCTAGCAGCATCGAGGAGATAGCTGGTTAGCATGCTAGTTAGTAGGGCTGATGTACTGTTAGCATGCTAGTTAGTAGGGCTGATGTACTGGTTAGTACAGCTAGTTAGTAGGGCTGATGTACTGTTAGCATGCTAGTTAGTAGGGCTGATGTACTGGTTAGTACAGCTAGTTAGTAGGGCTGATGTACTGGTTGGTATGCTAGTTAGTAGGGGGATATACTGGTTAGCATTCTAGTTAATACTACTGCAGCACCGCCCTGCTGGACATGAAGGCTACCAACATCAAGATAGCTTGTTAGTTGTTGGAAAACCTGTATTATTGTGTCCCATCGCCCTGTATCTCTTTCTCTCTCCAGACATGCTGATAGACAGCATGCTGGCCTCAGGCCAGCTGGAGGAGGAGTCGAGACAGAAGGTGAGGGAGGCCATGTTGAAACGACATCACCACCAGAATGAGAAGAAGCTCAGTAATCGCATCCCATTGGTTCGTTCCTTCGCTGACATAGGCAAGAAACAGTCAGACCCCCTCCTGCTGGAGAGGAACGGTATGTCAGGTCTCTTGACGTGGGAACACGTCTAGTTTTACTGACGATGTGGGTTCATGTGTGAGATTTCCAGCGTCCAAATTTGCTCATGACGGGGTCAACTGTGTAGCCCTCCTATAATTTGTGTTAGATCTTCTAGTTTGTTTATCTTTTGTTGATTTAACTGTTGGATAGCATGCTGAACAAGCCTTACTCACAAAGGACCAAGTGGACACACATTTCTCACATTTTGATTTATTTCATAAAGCCCTATATGAGCTCACTAGGTGAGACAGAAACCAGCAGAGCACAGGGACGTATGTAACCCCTATTTAGCCACTCTTTTAGCAGCCAAAGAGCAGTTACATGCATCACTGTATTCCCACTCTTAGTATTTAGAAGGCGTAGCATTAATCAATAAACCTCAGCCACTGACCGCTTGAGACACTGTGATGACAAGGAGCTTTTTCATTTCTCCAGCTGGGAATTACATATATGAAAAGGGTTATTGTATACATAGTATATAAAAAAGAGAGACCACTGCATTTTTTTTATATAATAATGTGAATATTTTTATGTGTAATGAATGTAGAATATATGAAAGTTTCACTTTTTAAAACTTTTTTAAATTGAACTTTTCCACAATATTCAAATATTTAGAGCTGCAGGTGTAAACCTGTTTTTAAACTGTAAATAACCAAGGTGGATCTTGTGTGTGCTCAGGTTGACTCCTCTCTCTCCAGGTCTCCTTGCATCTCCTCAGTCAGCTCCTGGTAACCTGGACAACAGTAAAGCCTCAGACAGCTGTGAGAACAGCACCGTGGACTTCAGCAAGGTCCCACCTCCTCCAGACTCCTCCTGACTTCTCCTTCCTGATCTCGCCCTGTCTGTCTCTGTACATGTAGTGTATACAGTACATATACTGTACATGTAGTGTATACAGTACATGTTAGTATGTATACTGCAGAAGTAATGAGACACTGTATACTGTATACACTACACATACTGTATACACCATATATACTGTATACTGTACCTCTCCATGTTTCTGTGGTTGCTAGTTTGAAACCCCAGCTGTGTCTCAGCAGGCCTGCCACTGTAGTTGTGGGTTCGTAGGAGGGGTAGAGAAAAGTCCTGCCGTAAGTCACGTTGCCTGTCAGTCACAGGCTTGGACCAACCACCTGGCGTGTTTTGTGGTCATGTGATCTGTGGTATGTGTTTGTGGGTGCGTTCAGTAGAGGAAACGTTTGATGCGTTTAGCTAAATTGTTACCTGAAAGACACAAATCATCAAACATTTGCTGCTCACACGACCACTGCGTTCACACGACCACTGCGTTCACAAACACTTGCTCGCTGAATTCGCTAGTCCAAAACACTACTTAACCAGACTGCTGTTTCACTTCATTGAACGTAATTTAAACGTAACATCATACTGAACTCAGCCTATGTGTTCATTTATTGGGCATGGCTTACGCTTGTTTAGTGAACCTGTGATAGATGATTTTCTTAGATGGTTTGTTGTTGCTTTTGTTGGCTGATTTAAAGACCAGCAGTGTGTTTTACAGAAACACACTTTGTGTGAAGTATGGGAATTGATTGTGTAAATGATGGTAGTGCTGGTGCTTTGTGTCTATTGATGCTGATCTATATAGTTTAGGCTTTTTATGTTGGGTTTAGATGCCTTGACTGCTGTGAAAAGAGACTGAAACCTGTGATAATCTAAAACAGTATAGCCAACAGTAAACACAAGTTATCTTGTTTTTACAGCGAACATGGAACACAGAAATACAGTGCAAAAGGAATTCTCTTCACTATTACGAGTCTCCTTTTATATTGTCATTTATATAGAGCCAGCTAAACTAGAATGAGATCTTTTTATAGTTGGGTTTACTGTCATGTTCGTCTGATTTCATATTGCGCCTTGGTCTGTGAGAAACCACATTTGATTGAGTTTAATGCTAGAAATGGTGTAGAAATGAAAGACAATAGATTCCAAAGTGTGACTGTACAGTAACTTCAGACCCAAAAGACGTGTTATTTTAGACCACAAAGTGGGTTTTTTCACTCCTCACTCCTTGTTTTAGTGGGTCAGCCACCACGTCATGTGGACCCCTCCCACAATGCACCTGGGGTTATGCAGTCACTCTGTCATGTGACCAGACCATCAACGCAGTGTGTATATTTCCAGGTGGACATCAGCTTCATGAGGAAGATTCCCCCGGGGGCCGAAGCCTCCAACGTCCTGGTGGGGGAGGTGGACTTCCTGGAGCGACCAATTGTCGCCTTCGTCAGGCTGTCGCCGGCCCAGCTGCTGACCGGGCTCACCGAGGTGCCTGTACCCACCAGGTATGCATGCACACACACACACACACACCTCATAGGTGCTGATGGCTGAGCACTTCCTGTGCACAGGTTCCTCTTCCTGCTGCTGGGTCCGTGTGGTAAAGGCTCCCAGTACCACGAGATTGGTCGCTCGATCGCCACGCTGATGACGGACGAGGTGAGACTCCTCTGACAGTAGCTGAAGCCAACAGCTCAGCAGGCCAGTACCGTTCAAGGCCAAAGGATGGCACCAAACATTTATCTGTGTCTCTCTCTCTCTGTGTGTCTGTGTCTCTCTGTGTCTCTGTGTCTCTCTCTCTCTCTCTCTCTGTCTCTCTCTCTCTGTGTCTCTCTCTCTGTGTCTCTGTGTCTCTCTGTGTCTCTGTGTCTCTCTCTCTCTCTCTGTCTCTCTCTCTCTCTGTGTCTCTCCGTGTCTCTGGGTCTCTCTCTCTCTCTCTCTCTCTGTGTCTCTCTCTCTCTCTCTCTCTCTCTCTCT
>JAOEHI010002471.1:0-11646 GCA_025447815.1 Percopsis transmontana
TTTTCTGAGATACTGAATTTGGGGTTTTCATTAGTTGTCAGTTATAATCATCAAAATTAAAATGAATAAACACTTGACATATATCAGTCTGTGTGGAATGAATGTATACATTATCCAAGTTTCACTTTTTGAATTGAATTACTAAAATAACTCAACTTTTTGATGATATTCTAATTATATGACCAGCACCTGTATACCAGATCTACAAGATCAATTGGACTCTTATCTAAAACAAGTATTGGTATTGAGGTGTAGGTAGGGGTTAGGCAAGTCAGGAATCGAACAAAGGTCCTTTTGACTGTGAAATTATCACTAAATAAATTCTACCCACATAAATCTTCCTAGTCAATGTCACATACCATCCATCCATCCACTGAACATTCCATTTCAGTAAGTGGGAATTTAATTAATGCAGATGATGGTTGAAAGGCACTAGTACAATTCAAAGAAGGTTATGGATGAGAAAAAAAGAGTAAGATTACCTAACAAGAATAGTTAACCAACCAACCAGAGAAAGACACTCAGGAACGGCGGTAGCGCTAACGCAGACGTATTGACAATTTTGTTGGGCGCATGGTGGTTTTTGCTGGTTTGCTAATTTCCATGACATGCCATGACATCGCTTGCGCCAAAATGGGCGTGGAGGCGCATTAGAGGGTGTATCAGTCAAAATCATGTGGCACAGTGTGCCACATGATTTTGCACAAATATTGTGCTTGCACAAATATTGTGCTTGCACCTCCACACCACGTCTTAGCGCAGACACAGGCGCTGTGTTAGTTTCTGGGCTTTAGCTGAAGGTGCACAGAGCACATACCTATCCAAAATCACACACGCCACTTTCGTATTTGTTATGTAATCTATTTAGTGAATAATTTAACTAATGACTACTGTACTTAACCTTTTTAATCACAAAACAAAATATATGCATGTATATCATGGTGGTTTATTAGATGCGTCATATTTGTGAACTTGGCGAATGTGCACTTCTCAAACAAGGACATAATTTTTGACAGTTCTCCTGGGAGAAGCTTTTCTGGTCTGGACTTTTGCCATCAATTACGAAATGAATGAGGGGAATGAGAATGAGAGAAGCTGATTTGATTGGCCGTAATTTAAGACAGCCCCCACTACTCCTACTGATAATTTATTCACTGTAATCCAACCCTTTTACCATTGCCCCACACTTGCGCCCACTTACCGCCGCCACAAAATTAGCAAAAAAGTTTTGGCCACACCTAAGATTAATTTGCGCCTTGACCGAAAAACTAGGGCCCCTCATATTTTCATATAGTATGCAATAACATGATTAAACTTTAATTAATTATTTATTATAATTTTATTATTTTATTTTATTCTGATTATTCATATATTAATACATTAAGTTCCTCAAGTTCTTTGTTAAGGCTACATCAGCTAATTTGACTAATTAGTTACCCTATCTAGTTGAAGTTATGCTAATCAGTGTAATCCGCTGGCCTAGTGTGAATGGGAACTATGATAATAAACAATAATAAGACAATGGGTCATGCTGAACCTTACCTTTATTGACTACAGGCATTTTGATGGGTATGCTGATGATACCCACCAGGTCTGAAGTGGGAACCAGGGAGCGCAGGATGGCACGGATACGTAGGGCCTCACCTTTCCCTTTATTGATGAGCTAAAAGAGACACAAATAGACCATTACAGATCCATACTGTCAGGGTTGAGGGACTTGTTAGTGACACCGGAGGTCGCCAGAGTTGCCTATTACTGTTTGTTCTTTGTAATTGGTCTCACCTGTTACCCATAAGGCAATCAGCATGGGGTATTTAAACCCTGGTGTGGGTTTTGCCCATAGCTAAGTCCTTGTGAATTGCCACTAGTCGGGTCTCAAGCACTTTCTCTGTACCTAGTCTCTGGAGTTTTTGCCCTTTACTGTTTATGACCTGTTTCTCCCCTTTGTGACTGTGTTTGTGACCTTTTGTTTCGTAAACTTGCTTTAAGTTATTTTGTGTTTTGCTCCTTTTTGGATTTTCTGTTATTTTGGAGAACGTTCACATTCATTATTTGGATGAATCCCAAAAGGCTGCAACTTGGAATTCAGACAACTCCCCAGAGGACCCAGCCCTTCAGTCTTCAGTTTCAGAGTCTGATTCTGAGACTCAGGATCTGGGATCCTGAGTCTGAATGTGTTCCCAGGGCTGGTCCTGAGGTGGCTCTAGTCCCTTTCCAAGTCTGCTTATGCCTCGCCTGTTCCTGATCAGGTCCCGAGCCCGAGCCGGTTCCCATTCCCATGGGTCCTGTTTTCGAGGTTGTTCCAGAGATGGTTCCTATTTCCGATGTGGTTCCCGTTCCCATGGCTCCTGTTTCCGAGGTTGCCTCTGAGGTGGTTCCTGGTCCCATGGTTCCTGTTTCTGAGTTGGATGCCGAGATGGTTCCTGATTCTGTGGTTTCCGTTTCTGAGATAGTTCCTGTTCCGAAATTGGTTCTCGCCCCTGAGTTGGTTCCTGCCCCTAAAGCAGCTCCAGTTATTGTAGCCAGCGCCGCAGAGGCCATGCCAGTCTTTGGGAAGCCTGAGTCAGCCTACGCCAAGTCTGTTCACTGCAGGCCCCCTGCCCGGCCTCCGGAGGAATTCTGCCTTGGGGCTTCTCTGGGTCATGGACACGTATTCGGTAGGGTACTTAAAGAATACCTTAAGTACTAAATAAATAAAATGTTTTATTATTATTATGATAACTACTACTTCTACTATTACTAATACTCCTCTGAATAGACAATATAAGTATTTGTAGGTGCCCCCGTCTAATTCTGTCACACTGCTGCATTTCATGTTTTCATGTGACTTACATGCATCTCTGGGGCACAGCGACTCAGCAGGTCGATGAGCGCAGAATAGAAGGACATGATGGCATTGCCCATGTGGATCACCTCACCCTTTTCTTCCCCAGACCTGGGGAAAGAGAAAAGCTTGTCAATAATTAAAAAATATTAGGTAGTTACTAGTCACTGAGAATATCAAAGTTGTGCGTTGAGTGAATTGTTTAAAACAGCTTAGATTTTGTCGATTTTAACAGCATGATAGACGTTTGACATACTGTGATGGTGCAGGATTGCCGCTTTGACAACATCCATGATTATTTATATTTTCACACTATATATTTAAGTATTATGGCATAATAAACAGTTTGTGCAGCAAAACAGTATTACAGACTAGTTAAGTGCACCAAAATACTGTGAGCTCTCTACCCGGTAGGAACTCCATTAGGGGTGCAAGGCAGGTCCAGGGCTGGGTCTTCAGAGATCTTGATGGCCTCCTGCATGGCAGTCAGCAGACCCTGACCCCCCTCCCCCCTCAGGGCGGGACCAAAACACTCGGGATGTCTGATCAACAGCTTCACCACAACGCTGGAGTTTTCCTCTACACTCTCTCCTGGAAAACACACACAGCATGGCGGAACTTTGAGAAGCACTGACTTGCAGTGTAAGTATAATTAATATACTCATGCAGTTGCTAAATTACTATATGTGCCATACACACCATTACTAAAGACAGCAAACCGCAGAAAGGACAAGTAGCGCTCTCCCTCTATGGGATTCCAGCCCAGGTCTGGGTAGCCCTTGGCAACAAGCATGGCACAGCTCTGCAGACCACAGCCTGCCAAGTATGTCACCACCTACACACACACAAAACATTATTAAATGTAGTTATGCAGCTCCTTGCAAGGTCGCGTCTGTCTGCAATGTGAAAGGGAGAGAGAAGTTACATGTGTGGAGGAGTGGTTCCCCACAGAGAGCCCGTTTAACCTGCTCAAACGCCCCCTGGCACTGCTCCGTCCACTGGACCGGATCTGCACACTTGTGGGTTAGGTCAGTCAGGGGGCTGACCAGGTCCGCATACCCCTCTATGAACTGCCTATGGTACCCAGACAGACCCAAGAACTGCCTCACCTCTTTTTTTGACTCTGGGCGAGGGCAGGCAGCAATTGCTACGGTCTTATCTACCCGTGGGCGCATCTGCCCGCCGCCTAGGTGGTACCCCAGATACCGTACCTCCCGCCGTCCTACCTCGCACTTCTTCGGGTTGGCCGTGAGCCCCGCCTACTGCGGCCACCTGCTGCACATGCTGCTCTCAGGTGTCACTGTGGATAATGACATTGTCAATGTAGACAGCAGCATATGCAGCATGCGGACGCAGCACCCTGTCCATCAGCCACTGGAAAGTGGCAGGGGCCCCAAACAACCCGAAGGGAGGCATGTTGAACAGCCCAAACGGAGTGGAGAAGGCCATTTTCTCATGGGAATCTGCCAGTAGTCCTTGGTTAAATCCAGTGTCGTGAAAAAGCGAGCCGTGCCAAGCCGGTCCAGAAGCTCGTCGACCCGGGGCATCGGATACGCATCAAACCGTGACACCTCATTCACCCGTCTGTAGTCAATACAGAACCTGATACTCCTATCCTTCTTAACCACCACCAATAGGACTACACCAGGCGCTGTGTGACTCTTCTATTACTCCCATTTTTATCATGGCCTCTAATTCTTTCCGCACTCTCTCTTTTGTGTGCTGGAAGTCGATAGGGCTGTGTACGAACTGTCATGCCTGGACTGGTGTCAATATGGTGCTGCATGAGGGTTGTGTGTCCCGGTAGGGGAGAAAACACCTCAGCCAAACGCTGCTGTAGCTCTGCTACATCTGCCCGTTGTGTCGGCGAGAGACGGTCACTTAACTGGAGTGAGGTTGTTTGGTTCGATTTTGGAACCTCAAGGCCCCAACTCATCTCTCTCACTCACCGACGTCACTAAAGGCACCACATCTCTCCATAATTTCAGGAGGAAGATGTGGTAAATCTGTTTGGCTTCGCCTCTATCATTACGCACAACCTTGTTTGTCTCCAGGTGAGAAATTGCGTAGCCTAGCTCCCCTGTTGTACAGCCCCTGCTGACATTCCTGAGCCTCGAGCCAATTCTCCTGTGATAACCATCCCAGTGCAAACAGTTTTGCTCGAAGGTCCATAACATACTACACTTAATTTTTACTATTACTGGGACCTGTCTGCCAGCTTTCTTTAATCAGATCCAGTATGTCCTGCGGGGTTCTGCCAAACAGCAGTTCGAAGGGGAAAAACCCAGTGGAGGCCTGGGGCACCTCACGGACTGCAAACATCAGAGGTTCTAACCACTTATCCCAATTTCGACTATCTTCGTGAACGAACTTCTGTATCATATATTTCAGGGTTTGGTTAAGCCTTCCCCCCAACTCCGTTTGGGGGTGGTATACGCTGGTTCTTACCGCTGAAATCCCCAACAACACATACAGCTCGCGTAGTGTGCGACATAAACTGAGTGCTCTTGTCAGTCAGAATTTCTTTTGGAATCCCGACTCAGGAGATGACCGAAAACAGCGCTTGCGCAACTCTTAGGGCCAGATTTACTAAAGGTTTGCGTGAGTAAAAACGTGTGAAAACCTGATATCACCAGCAAATTAACACATATGCTGATCTACTAATGGTGTGCACGCAAATTGACGTCTTCCAAAAGTGCAAGATAGCACCCGCTGTTCATTTACTACGTTTGCCTTAATGAATATGCAATTTGGGGCGTTTCGATTTCATTGTGCAAAGTAATGGGAGGGTAAAATGCAAACACATTGATTTACTACACGCAATGTGATCTACCAAGCTGAAAAGCAATTTCAAGTGATTGCAACAGTATCTGTATTTAATACATTTGAAAGGAACGAGACACAGGCGTAATGAAAGAAGACGTAGAGAAAGGGTTTTTTCCATTCGTGTAAATATTTTTGGCATAACTGAGGAACATATAACGCGCACATTTCACCTCTCCAGCCATGCCATTTTGGAGCTGTTGGCTGACCTAAGTGCTGATTTGTAGCACTTCTTGCAACTCTGCATTTCCTCGCGTCTGTGTCATTTCAGCATACTGTAGCTGTTTCTGCTGGGTTTTCCGAAAGCAGCTTTTCATGTGTGCTGTCCCAAGTACTTAGTGCAATCTTACGCAGGATGGGCAGGTGCATACGATTTCAACATACTCGGGACGCACTGAATGAAACAAAGCATGGTTTTTACGCAGTGGCTGCTTTCCCTCCCGACTCTCCATGGCGAAAACCATTAAAACACGCAAAACCCCCACCTCCATTGTGTTTGCATCACAATAATTCTTAGTTGATCACCCGTAACAGGTACTACAATTGCACGTGCAATATTTTAAACTGCACATGCATTTTAGTACTCTTTATGTTAGTAAATCGGGCCCTTAGTGTAGATGCTGTGCAATGGCACTGCTTCGTGGTATCGCATTGTATAGTCCACCAACACTAATACAAAGCGATAGCCGCAAGCAATCCGCTCAAATGGCCTGATGAGGTCCATACCTAACCGGTCGAATGGAACCTCTACCAGCTGTAATGGATGCAACGGCACCCTCGGAATTGCCAAATGGTTTACTAACTGGCAATCTGGGCGGCCCAGACCCTGGGCGGCCATTATTCGCCTTAGTGTTTTTTCACTCCCCATGTGCCCCGCCATTGGGTTAAAGTGAGCCGCCCTGAAAAATCGTTTCCCGCCAGCTCTTAGGTACTAGCAATTGCGTTACCTCTTCCCCTGATTGAGTGTCACAACTCACTCGATATAATCTGTCCCTAAAATAATAGCAAAATGAGGGAAAGGGATAGCTGATTCAGGGTGGACCATTTGGCCATCAATAAAAATCACACGGTCAAATGCAAAGCGTAGAGTCTCATCCCAAGCCTGTTCCAGAGGAAAATCTTCCACCAAGGGAAAACGTGGCACCGACTGAGGCTCCAACGAAGCCTCAGCAGGTTCCTCTCCTACCTGAGAATCAGAGTCGGGTAGCCTCGCCTCACCGTTGAGAACAGTACACATTTCACATGTCCCTACCAGCCGTGAACGCAACCCCTGCACATTCTCCCACCAACCCGCTAAACCCAGCCCAATCGGTGCCCAGAATTAAGGGGTGTGTCAGGCGGGAGATAACCGCTGCCTTTAATTTATGCGTTTTGCCCTTAAATATTAGCTCTAACGAGACAACGGGTTATTCGTGCACATCACCATGTATACACCTAATTAACACCCTTGATGCCTCCACCAAAGCCTCGGGTCGAACCAAGCTCTGACAGATCATAGACTGCATGCAGCCCGTATCCACCATCGTCTGGTGTGTACCCCCCTGGATCCTTACCGGAACTCTGTAGGACCCTTCTGGACCGTGAGAAATTGTTGGAGGCGCCGTCACTCGCACCACCTGCCCAACCTGCCCAACCTCCATCTGCGAACATTCTCGGTGGAAGTGGCCGGGCTGACCGCACCGCCAATACACCTGTACAGGTGTTTGAGCAACTACCTGTGGGTTGGGACTTATCCCCCTTCGCTCGCACCCCCGTGGCCGCTGAGCCATCTGGCTATGTCCGCTTCCCTAGTCTTCCTCCGTTGTCCATGTACCCCGTCTGGGTGGTTCCCCGGTTCCGCCAACGCTGGTTCTGGCGTCCGCCACTCCCGCTCATGCTGGTGGGGCACCTTCTGCTCTTGTCGCTGATGGCCATGCATCCCCATCTGGCCATGCATCCCCATCTGGCCATGCATCCCCATCTGGCCATGCATCCCCATCTGGCCATGCATCCCCATCTGGCCATCGTGGTGGGTCCCCATCCAACGCTGGTTGGGAACATCGGGCTCCTGCCGCTGTGTTCCTGTCTTGCCATCCTCAGTGCCCGCTGTTTTGGTTCAGTTCTCAGGTGGGCGGTCGCTTTTCCCCCGGTGCGTCCCCACTACTATGGCGAGGCGCAGCTCCTCGAGTTGGATATATACTGATCTATACCTGTTAACGAACTGGCTAAGCTCATTTGCCCATTTGCTGCCTTCAGGTAATTGGTGACCCATGGTTTGTTGTTAGGGTAGCAGCAGACCTCTTTAGTGGGGATGGAGTTGTCCACACAGAATCCAATGTACTAGTCCAGTCTACTAGTCTATTCCAGTCAGTGGTTTCTAGAGCATCACGCAGTGATTCCATGGCCTCATGAGACCATTTCCTCACAGTCCTCACTGTAGCTGGCTGCTGCTGAACAATAGGCCTATATGATTGTGTGAGCAAGACTAAGTTGTGGTCTGACCTGCCTAGTGGGGGCAGGGCAGTGGAACTGTAGGAATTTTTAACATTTCCATACAGCAAATCTAAAGTCTTGTTGTCCCTTGTGGTGCATTTAACAAACTGGTAAAGATGTGGGAAGTGTAATTGAGAGAGAAACGTGGTTAAAGTCACCTGTGATGATGAAGGCACCATGGTGTTTTGTTTGAAGCATGCAGTTACAGAGTGGATGGTGTCACATGCTACTTCTGTGTTCCCCAATGGCGAAATGTAAACATTGATGGCTATAACATTTGTAAATTCTCTTGGCAGATAGTATGGGCAAAGTCCGATGGCTATAAGCTCAATGTTCGGGCCACAGACATACTCTTTTACAATGATATGGCCATGGTTGCAGTACGGCAACCATGTTCAGCAGTTCAGCAGTACGGCCTTTCTTCTTACCACTTGCTGAGGTGTCCCTGTCCGCTCGACCAGTGTGGAAGCAATCAGCTGTTTGTGTGTAAATAATGACGGCAGTGTTATCAGCATGGCTTCCAGTAGTCAGTAGCGACATGAGTACAAAGTAAAGCAATAAAAAGTATCCAAGCCACTGAAGAAGCATCTTAGCTTAGATGTCCAGATGTGCCGGAATTGAAAAGTGCAAATCAAATGCTAAAAAAAAACACACCTAGAGTACCTAGAGCTGTTACGACAGGCTGCCACAAGCACGGCACCATCTACAAACTACAACAGTCAATGTTGGGCTATTGACTGTCTGTGACTGACAGATTAAAAGCCTTGGCTGAGCCGGCTTATTCAACCTGAACAAATATTGAGCTAAATTTTTCATTGGGGAATATCACTATATAATTGTAGTCATGTACAAGCTATGTCCAGTCAAATGTTGATCTGCTAATCACAAATCAAATCATTAGTGTTTTTGCTTTGGCAAGCATACTCTTTTAATAGTCATAATATTCAGTGGCCACCTTTTATATGCCTTTATATCCTATATTCGTTAATATTTATATTTTTCCATCTGTTTCTTGCCTGCTATTTCTTAATGTCTTCTACTTGGTGTTCATTCAGAATGACCACACGATTACCTGGCTCTTAAGCTGTTTTTATAGTAGTCAGTAATACTGCCAAGCCAAAACATGCTTCTGTGTGCTAGGCAAGGCAGGTTTATTTGTATAGCACATTTCATAATACATATAATTTGCTACAGAGGCACGGTCACAGATCTACACAAACGTCATCAGAAACAGTCCCGGAAACTCCAAACAGCTGTTCTCCACCATAAATCATCTTCTCAAACCACAAACCCCCTCACTTACAGAAACTACAGAAGAGCACTGTAATAATTTCCTGGCCTTTTTCAAAACAGAAATAGACTCAATTCAGTCTACCTTTCCTGGATCCTCAACACTACCCACCCCGACTGTCCACTCACAGCTTGCAATCTCGCAGCCCCTACACTGCTTTCCAAAAATCTCACAGCAAGAGGTTGAGAAGATAATCAAAAGGATGAAACCCACCACCTGTGCCCTCGACCACTTTCCTACAGCTCTAGTGAAAGCAAACACCTCTGCCCTAAGCCCTCTGATTACCACTGTAATAAATCACTCCCTCCAGTCTGGCAATGTTCCATCTGCCCTTAAAACTGCCATAATCAGACCACTTCTCAAAAAACCCACCCTTAATCCAGATGCATTTGCAAATTACAGGCCCATTTCAAATCTCCCATTCCTCTCCAAAGTACTGGAAAAAGTTGTTGCTGCCAACTTCCAGGACCATCTCAAACATAAGAACCTTTTCGAAAAATTTGAGTCTGGTTTCCGCTCTGCCCACAGCACAGAAACAGCCCTGGTTAAAGTCACAAATGTCCTACTAATGGCAGCTGATGCTGGCTCACCTTCCCTCCACATACTCCTCAATCTGTCTGCTGCTTTCGACACTGGATCATGGCATACTCCTCAGCCGGCTACACCAAACCACTGGACTCACTGACACTGCTCTTAACTGGTTTAAATCGTACCTCACTGACAGAACAGAGTACATTTCACTTGGAAGTGCAATGTCCCGGCAACACACAGTCACCTGCAGGGTCCCCCTCCTCAGTCCTTGGCCCCATCCTCTTCATCATTTACATCCTCCCCCTCGGCCATGTCATTAGCCGCTATGGAGTCTCATTTCACTGCTATGCTGATGACACACAACTGTACATGAAATCGGAAACACACACCTCTGCAGATTCACCAACATCATCTCCGTCTTCAACACTCACTGCCTGTCTGGAGGAGATAAAGGTGTGGATGAAACACAACTTCCAACCTCCAGTTAAACAGCTCCAAAACTGAGGCAATTCTTGTTGGCACCTCACATCAAATCCAGTCTTCCTCCATAACCGGTATAGCTATTTCTGGTCATGACATTCCCCTCTCCACAACTGTCACCAATCTTGGTGTAAGATTTGACCCACAACTCACCTTTGAAGCCCATATCAAAAATCTCTGCAAGATTTCTTTCTACCTTCTCAGAAATATTGCAAAACTCTGTTTCAACTCTCACTTTAGCTGATGCTGAAAAACTGGTCCACGCCTTTGTCTCCTCCAGACTGGATTACTGTAACGCACTTCTCATCGGAATCCCTAACAAAAGTCTGCAGAGACTGCAGTATGTTCAGAACAGTGCCGCAAGGATCCTGATGAGAGTGCGAAAATACGACCACATCACACCCATTCTCCATTCACTTCACTGGCTTCCCGTTTCCGCCAGGATTGAATATTAGGTCTCCCTTCTCACCCACCAGTGCATCTATGGAAATGCCCCCCCCTTCCTGAAATATCTACTACAACACGATCCCTCCGCTCAACAAACTCTAACCTTCTTCTTCTCCCCAAGACTAAGCTCAGCACCATGGGTGATCAGGCATTCTGTTCTACCGCTCCTCGGATCTGGAATGCCCTCCCCGACCATCTGAGGGCACCTCAAACTACTGAGTCTAAAAGCGTTTATTTTAAGAAGAACTTATGAGTTTTACTTAACAAATCGTTGGATTATCTATTGTATTTTATATTGATGTTCTTACCATGCATTTATGATCTTAACTGTAGCACTTTGTTTTTCTCCAAATGTAAAGTGCATTACAAATAAAATCTATTATTATTATTATTATTAAAATCTGATTGGATAAAAGCTATAATTTATATGAGGTGCACTAGTGGAAGCAGCACAACTGAGAATGATACATCATGGCCACCGATCTTTCTACTTCAACGATCCTTATTCTATCCTCCTTTCCTCCCTTTTAAAAAAATAAATAAAAAAAATACAAGTATACAAGTATTTGATACACTGCTGATTTTGCAGGTTTTTCCTACTTACATTTAAGCATTTAGCAGACGCTTTTATCCAAAGCGACTTACAATTAGTACATACTTACAAAGCATGTAGAGGTCTGTAATTTTTATCATAGGTACATTTCAACTGTGAGAGATGGAATCTAAAACAAAAATCCAGAAAATCACATTGTATGATTTTTAAATAATTGATTTGCAT
>JAOEHI010002472.1:0-11645 GCA_025447815.1 Percopsis transmontana
AACATGTTGATTTTAATTCAATTGTTAAATGTGTAATGGGAAAACACAACTTATGGGGTTTTTTGGACACTGTTTTCCATATATGTTTACCCCCCCCCCCCCCCCACACACACACACACACACTGCGTCTTTGCCTCCTAGACAGGTTTTAATGGTGATGATGGTTCCAGTCTCACTCTGACATGGGTCGGCGATGGTACAGGGGTGAGTAGCAAGCCCAACTGCAAATGCAACATTGAGCTAGTACGCCTTGAATATTTTGCTTCAAGCATGGTGGTAGTGGCAATTGTATTTCACCTCAAACCCCGTCCCCCTTATGATAATGTTCTTAGAAAATAATAGTAATAAACTATGAAACTTGTTTTTAAGGTAGTTACATTTGACAGTATATACAACCTTTCTGTTTCATGATGCTGTATAAAGCTTATAAAATCTTTATTATGGGGTTGTCACTGCATTGCCTAGGTAATCCTGGTGTTGTCAACTATCAGTGCTCCAATTGATTCTTTCCTAGAAGGTGGTTCGTCGCGACTTTACCGCAGGTGAGCTGTTCTGTATTTCATGAGGACCTGAATGAGGACCTGTAGCCTAGCATGAGCACAGTAGCCTCTATCGTGTTTTGTATAGGCTACATGTTGTTATGTAGGCTTGTATGAAGAATATGGGTTTGGGGTAGAAGTGATTCTGACTAAATGAAGTATCACAATATCTTTAACCAAATACCTCAATCTAAAATATGAGATATTAGTTTTAGTAATTGATGTGATGACCAATTTTATAGAGCGGTTATTTTATTATACTCAGAAGTTGAGATAATAATAACTTTACTGGTGTCTTTATAACCAAGTAAAGACAAAATCTAAGGTATAGTACGATAATTTTGACATTTAGTCATATTTTTTGTCATATAGTGAAGCTCAACTTTTTGTTTGGGGGTTGGTATGTGTTAGAGTAACTGCTAACTGCTAAAACCTTTGTATTATCAGTACGGACTATGGCAAGTCATTCCATGACATCTCGGACCGAATCAACAGCACCTTCATAAGAAAAGAATTTGGTGTCAGTGCCGGGCCAGGAAACTCTCTGCATGTAAGCTTTTATTGTGTGTGTGTGTGTGTGTCTGAATGAATGTCAGCCATTGAGGACAGATAATTCAACAGGGGGTGTGCAATACAAAGTGAATTTTAGTTAATGTTTTTACCCTAAATATATCTGTGTTGCCTCATGTTGCCTCATAGACCAAGTGTGAAGACACCTAGCAGACATCTTGCATCTTGCAACTCTAAGAACATCAGATGTCATCAGCGATATCACTCAAAACATAAGAATTTGATTCCGTTAGCCTGTGATTTTACCCAACTTTAATACATTGCTTATAACATTTTAAACATCCTTCTAAAATATTATTTTTGAGCACAATGTGCTTTATCAGTTTTTAATCCGCAATACTGACACCACATCTAAATTTTGCTGCTTTTGATTGACAGGTGATATTGACAGCCGACATACCAGTGTTGGACAACCCAGGTGGGGTCATCTTCACCTCAACGGACGCTGGTGTGACGTTTAAATCAATCCAGCTTCCCTTCCACCTGGCGAAGCCAATCACATTCCACTTCCTCAATCCCGACTACCTTGTCGTCATCAGCATCGATGTGAGTTGCATGGCGGATTTCTTCTAGAAACATCTTTTTACAAATAAAGTGACTCAAACTGTCCACAGGTGTGGCATTCCACTTACTGTACACAGTCATGTACACACCCTCACACACACCTTAGAATGAAAAGTATCTATATTTGTCCCCTTTGCAGAGCAGCCTCTGGCTTTCTCTGGACTTTGGTGCGAACTGGACAAAAATACATGACGATGTTCATTCTTTCATGTGGTGAGAAAACAGGAAACAGATTCACCCTCACAAAAAAGTAGAATGTGTCATAGAATGTGTTCATATACCACATATTTTATGGTAACCATTCCAGTGCTGTTGGTGAAACTATTACTTTAATGCTAAAGCCATCCTATTTGAAAAATGAACAAAGGGGAAAGCAGATAATGAGTTGATACATTGCAATTGTTCCACACCGTTTATGAAGACATACTTGTGACATGTTGGTTAAATGTTTGCTAAATGTTTCTGACCACTTCCTCTTTTCATTAGGGGGGCTGGTGTCACCCTCTTCTTCAGCTACAGTCCAGTAGGAACGGGTAGGAACACATAGAAGATACACACTGTTATCGTACTGTGATAGAAAAGGGATGCAATTAGTTGACACTTTTCATTTGGGAAGAATCCTCTAAACTATTTTTATCTGTTATCCAAATAATATATCAACAACTGAAAAGTGGTACTCTGTAAGATTTAGTATAATTTTGAGCAGGGTGTTGCCATATGTAGTGTATGCATTCATAATATATTGGCATACTATACATACTATTGATTGGTTATGGTAAATTTACATCTAAACCCCACATTTACCTTCAATTATAGGCTACCAATGAAATGTTGACGTTCAGAATATCTGCTCAAGCTAATTCTTTGTCTCGCATTAGCACATTCTAGAGTTTTGCGTCAATTTGAACAGTGTTGTAAATACATTCAGACAACCCCGACCGCAACCAAGAACTGTAACATTTTCTCTGGGCCAGAACTTGTTTTATTTGTCTTCGCAGTTGAGGCATACATGAGAGGAGAGTTGCTCCTGATGAGGACGGAAGATCTGGGGAAGACAGTCACCACTATCGCTCAAGACATCTTCAGCTTTGGCTACATTGGAGGCTTTGTGTTCACCTCCGTCATGGAGGAAATGGTGAGATGCAAGCAGTGAGAAACACATAATTCCCCCATACATACACAAAAATAACTCTTACATATTTATACCATAGGATAACCATTTAATATTATGCACAATAGACATTATAAGAATGCTGTTTGTGCCCACAGAGATCTCCTCGTGTCTTCTATGTTTCATCGGACCAGGGTAAAACTTTTAACCGAGCTCAGCTTCCCTCCGCATCCACTGAACAGGTAAGAGAGGGAAATTGTTTGGCAAATACATGCCACCATTGTTCACATTTGTTTAAAGCTGCAAAACGTAACTTGTTAACTAAATTTTGTAAATGTCTCTACAATATGCTGTTTGTGGCATTCCATAATGAATTGCTTTTTTGAAGAATCTGTAGGTTAATGATGCATTGCAGTTTTAGCCCACTAAACATCCTCTCGCTCAGGTTACTTGCAGTTTCCTAAGTTTGCAGTTGCAATTTTGATAGACCTTGATATTTTCATATGTGTACAGTCAAAAGCATCCGTCGAGGTTTTGAATGTAATACATCCCCTTTACCATGTGTGGCTTTCACATTGAGTCACTCTTGAGGTACCTTAAATTTTAGTGAATTTCTGCAGTAAGTGTGTGTGTGTGTGTGTGTGTGTGTGGGTGTGTATGACCCACATGCACTTTAAGCGGTGGCGCACTTTAAATGGTAGAAGATAGTAGAAGAGCGATTTCTGGTCACATTTCCTCTTTTAACGCCAGCGACAATCACACAAGGCTTACGTCAGAAACGCAGGCCGTCACAAGTTCTAACACTACACGTTTTCTCACCCGCATGTCTCTCTGTTTCTACTGTCTCGTGTTGTCCGTCTGTGTCTGTCCCAGTTCTACAATGTTTTGGACGGAGATGAGGATATGATCTTCATTCATGTGGACAATCCGGGAGGTAATGCACACGGACATGAGGGCAGCGCACTCACGTATGTGCGCGCACACACAGGCAGGCGTGCAATCCTGTTATTCCTTATTCACAAAAAAGGACATGGAAATTTTAAATCTTTTTGAGGCTATTTACACCCATTATAATGTGTCTCGTATCCAGATTGTACCTAGATATGATTTTAACCGATTACATTTAAAAGTAATCGGTGTCCACGTTGAGATTCGGGTGAGATCGGATCGTTGTGTCCAGCTCACGTCACATCCTCCTCTCGTTTACGTGGGTCCATAAAAAACACAAACGTGTGGAGGGACAACGCAATTGCATTTACACTTGTGTTCAATGTGGTCACAATGTGTCCCTGACCACCTTCGGAGGCGGTTTGGCCAATCGGGATCACAATCCCTTCATGTGGTCAACTACCGGTGTTGGGGTTGTTACTTAAAAAAAAAAAAAAGTAATGCATTACTTTACTTTACTCCCTGTAGAAACATTACATTTACGTTAATCCGCAACATCGCCTGAGAGGCATTGTCACGTAATTGCCAATTAACAATTTAATGTAAACCTAATGTAAAACATATCAGTACAAATCCCTATCATAATAAGGAGGACATACACAAGATCTTTCTTTTATGCTCTTTACAGCAAAGACGGTAAAAACCAGCCCAAAGAGCACTTCACAGAAAAAAAGTAACTACATAATTGTTTGATTAGTAACTGTAATGTGATTACTGAATTTAGGAACAGTAATGCATTACAAAACTGCGTTACAGACAAATGCAATGTGATTACAGTAATGCGTTACCCCCAACACTGTCAAGAACTATCCGATTGCTATCCAATCAACCAAAACGCACACATCGTATTTGTGAATATGTGTACCACACTATATTTGTGACCGTATTGTGAGGTAATTGTGAATATGTAAGAGACACTACACCCCCCACCGCCCAATACCTCTTTCAACTTCTTCGGTTGTAATGGAAAAGCTCAAGTGCAGTGGGCAGACTGGTTTCGCCAGTTCCTAGTGTTGCTGACGAATCACGTCTCGCCTTTTCTCCTCTTTTTTTTAACGTCTATTAGTCTATCTCGCGTTCCCTCTTTCTTTCTTTCGGTAATCGCAGTGCTGTCGCGCAGATAAATAGAGGAGATATGGGGTAGTGGGGTGTTATCTTCTGTTGGCTGAAGGAAGGAAGATTTAGGTTACATGGCAAAAGCTGACACCAGATCAGGGTGTATGTAACACGCAAGCACATGCAGAGACACAACCCAGTAACTTATCTTGGCCATCTAAGCTAAGCTAAGCTATTACTCCATGGTACAATGTAGAGCTTCAAACAGTTTCTGTATGATTGACGGTGACACAATGCTGAATCATCTGTCCCCTTTCTTGTGTACAGTGTGTAACGTGCGAGTGTGTATGACTGAGCTACTATTTATGCTTTTATTTATTATCGAAATGCTCCTCATTGCCTATGGTTGTGTAGGCTTAATTTGGGTTTTTGTGTTCCTTTGTCCTTCGCCAGACACCTTCTTCGGGACGATGTACACGTCGGACGACCGCGGAATCCTCTACTCCAAATCACTAGAGCGCCACCTGTTTGGTGGGCAGAAGAAAAGCGACTTCACCAACATCACTTCTTTGAGAGGAGTGTACCTCACCAACAAACTAGAGAAGGGTACGGTAGTTCATCCATCCATCCATCCATCCATCCATCCATCCATCTATTATTCTTCTGGTAACCTGTATGATGACTATTCTCTGGCAGATGGCTTCATAAGAACCGTCATTTCCTTTAACCGAGGAGGGGAGTGGAAACTTCTGAACAAGCCTGACAATGTGGAATGTGAAGAAAATGTCCAAAATGTGCGGATAATTGGTATTCACACACACACACACACACATCAAAATTAATTGTTATTTACTGTCAGTTTCTATGTGTGTGTGTGTGTGTGTGTGTGTGTGTGTGTGTGTGTTTTGTCTAGTGTAACCTGCACATCCACGGAGAACACAGTCGCTACAACCACATTATGCCCATGCTTCCCCTCTCTGAGCCAACAGCCATTGGTCTGATCATCGCCCATGGTAACGCAATTACAGGGATTTACTTCTAATTTCATGAATACTAAACAATAGGCTACATCACAATGTTACCATACCTGTATATTCATTTCTGATAATAGCAGTTTAAAATCATTAACTAATTGATCAATTGACCAACCTATTCTTTTCTGATTCAGCATTTCTGTTTTTGACATTTAATCTCCTCTCCTCAGGTAGTGTGGGTGATTCTTTGTCCACATCACAGCACCCGGATGTGTTTGTTTCGTCAGACGGGGGTTACAGCTGGAGAGGGACCCTGCGGGGTCCTCACCACTACCGCATATTGGACTCCGGGGGTCTCATTGTGGCCGTGGAGGCCCACCAAAATGGACAGGTCAAGACTATCAAGTAGGGAAAACATTTGTTGTTAACATGAATACACATTTCATTCATGTGTTAATACACAATAAGAAGCAGAGATTACCTTCTTAGGATGTTATAAATACTTTAAATTGACTTAAAATTGCTTGCTTCTTACCATACAGTGTTGTATCATAGAACTTTGAACCTGTCTCCAGGTTCTCCACCGATGAGGGTCAGTGCTGGAAGGCGTACAACTTCACCGAACAGCCCTTCTTCTTCGCTGGTCTGGCATCTGAGCCGGGCACCAAGGCCATGAACGTCAGTGTGTGGGGTTTCCGCCCCGAGGAGGATGGTCAGCCCATGTGGGTGGCCGTCACCATAGACTTTGGGAGCCTCCTCCCCAGACAGTGTAAGTTAAAAAATGCAAATTTCAGCTCACAGTGGTGCTTTTTTGAATTTATTATAGCAGTCTGTATGTAAGCATGTATGAATTTTCCAACATGTATGCAAACTACTTAATCAATAATAATAAATACATGTTGAGCAACACATAGATAATACATAAGCAATCTAAAAGGAGAACATTCATTCATTCTCCGACATGGCACATAGTCCACTTTAATTGGAGTATTTGCCTGGAGATTAATATAATATAATAATAATAATAATAATAATAATAATACCTGTGTTCCTTTTGGTCAACGTTTGGCCAGGTGATGACCAGGACTATGAAGAGTGGCTGTCGCATTCGACTGGGGACAGGGACCAAGAGACAGATGGTTGTGTCCTGGGCTACAAGGAGACATACAGGCGGCTGAAGAAGCTCTCTGTCTGCAGGAATGGGCGGGGCTACGTAGTGAGCAAAAAGCAAAGCCCCTGCCGCTGTACCAGAGACGATTACTTATGGTATGGTCATATTTGTTTATCTTACATACATCAGTGGGACCCAAACTACAATTTAGTGTCGGCTTGAAAACCCACAGGATGGATATAAAGGAGCAAGATAGCAGGCTTGTGAAAGGCACGCTTTACACTCGATACAAAGATGTATGCCAATCAGTGTCTAGTTGAGTAGTACCATTGATGATGACAGAAGAAGGGTCTGTATTGAGTAGAAAACTTGAAACGACAAAAAACAAATATAGCAGGTTGAAATAAGAGGATTTCAGCATGCAAAATATTCTGCTTAATGGAGCTTTAACAATGTATTTGATTTGAAGGTGGCCCAGTCACCTTTTAATAACTTTGATTGACACCTATTTGCACGGTCTCTATTAAAAACATCTTTTTACTGAGCATTTTAGTCGAAAGAATATTCATTATGAACAACACTTATGGCTTACTGTCCTCCAGTGACTATGGTTACTATCGCCATGGGAACAGCTCAGAGTGTGTGAGACAACCCAACACTGGAGATCAAGCCCTGGAAGTCTGTGTTAATGGCGAGGAGGAGGAAATTCTCACATCGGGGTAATACGCAGACACACACACACAAATGAATGTATACCACAAATGGTTTACCCCCCCAACAATCGCATGCATTGCCAGTCACACACATCTGATTCTGTCTACTTGTTTAGGTACCGCAAGGTTCCCAGTAATAGGTGTGAGGGAGGTTTCTCTCCGCAGGCCAGAGGGGAGACAGTAATTAGGTCCTGCATCAAGCCCAGCCAGGAGCCGCCATCGAGCCAGACGTTTTTAGCAGGAGATTTTGACACCCCGGTCAGTGACCTGTGTAGATATCCACTATATACTAAGTGTTTCTGCATAATGGGAAGTGGCTTATGACATCAATTCCAAGTTTTTTGACAAGAACAGCGAAGATAATATTCGTTTAACACTGCGACCGGATCTGCAAACATAGTTTAAGGAGGCGACGTATGATAAATAAATAAATAAAAGAATCTGTCTATTTCACTCGCATTACATTTTACATTTACATTTTTGTACCAAACCGGCACTAGAAATTCCAGATCGCTCCGCACCCGTAAATGACAATGTACACCTGGTAGCCTACTATCAATAGACATTTTATAGCCTACCGTCCATCATATCACGCAGCCCTACATGGAACGTTATTAACCGTTATTTCATTTCGTCCAAACCGGTTCGGAAACGATGATTGTAAGGGTGGAACACAAAACCAGATTTTTCTCGTAACGAACCGATTGAAAATAAATGTTTTAATCTAGCGGATCCAATTCTTGCAATACTAACAATGGCGGAAAAGTAGCTTTCAAGCTATGGGTGGAGATTTTCAGATGGGGGGGGGGGATATGATTCTAATGTGGAGCTATTGACGTCACAGGACCACCAAAATCAAAACTGCTCGCTGTGACGCATTTACAGACATAGGCTGCCCAAAAGAAACTGACTGGATTGTGTCTTTCAGCGTGAGAGGATGGTGCTGATACTGGTTTGTGCTGGAGCAGGAATCGTCGTCCTGGTGGTAATCGCTTCGGCTGTTCTCGCTGTCAGAAGAGTGGGGCATATAAACAGGTTAGACACACACTATACCAGGGGTGGGCAATTATTTTTTCCATGGGGCCACATGAGAAACAAAAAATATTGTGGAGGGCCGGGCCAAAAAGCGGAAGTCAATTCTGCATAATGTTAATTGTATTTCTTTATAAAAAGCAGTAAATAGCATTGTTTTATAGCAATGTTATAATTATATACTGTATAGTGGCTATACAGTATGCACACCGATGAGTGTTGATTCTCAACCCCTTGGCCTGACAATATCTGTTGTATAACGTCACCTAAGCCGAGAGCCTATCTAGGATGTACAGCGGCGAAGCAGTGGCGTATGTACGCATGTGTGTGTGTGTGCCGGGCTTTGCAAGCTCTGAATCAGAATTAGGGGGCAGTGTGCTGTGTAACTACATAGCTTTTTGCACTGCAACACATGAACCATACGAATGTGCTGTGCTTCATTGCCCCCTACAGGGCACCAACATATCGCTTCTCCAACCTTCAGATTCAGGATGAGGACAATGTCATCACGGCCGACCTTGAGAGTGGCACGAGCAGCAATGGCACAACTTTCCATCAGGACTCAGACGATGTAAGATCTGTTTGCAATAGCACAGTTCATTAATGCAAGCATTTAAATATTTTGATCTAGGCCTACTTAATTGTGGGTGAATGTTTGTATTTTTTTTCTAGGATCTTATTGAATGAAATGCAACGATGGACCAGATGAATTTTCCAGATGCATAAATTCTGATGTGTTACTGAAAAAATGTGTAGTAGACTGTCCTGATTTTCCGAGCTCCGCCTCCAAGCTCGCCGACAGCAATCAAGTGCCTATCTTTGAAAATCACCCTCAAACCTTTGTTCTTATTAGTTGAAGGTGGTCCAATCACATGCCAATAATTTGCTTGACACAGATGAGCACCACTTCTATCTCACACAACTTTGCATGGAAGCTTTCCAGACTGATTTTTAGAGCATAACAAATCGCGGAGCTTGCAAAGTCATGACGATCTTACCAGGCTACATGTCTAGTGCATTTCATTTGACTTTTAAGGAATATTTCAATGGGAATAACCTAATATGTCAAGTTGTTGCATCGACCTATTCATAAATAAATTTTACTTATTTATTGACTTGAATGTAAGAATAGTCCACATTTGAATGTCTTTTGATGTGTACAGTATTTTTATTTCTATTTTGTCAGAAGGACTCAGTAACCAGGGTCCCGATTGTTTTGCACTGCTTTTTTATTAATTATGAAAATATAAAAACAAGTGAGTTCTAAAAAAATGTGCCTCTGTGGAGTATTTCTGCTTCTGACAAGCCATGAATTTTTTTCTCAATAAACTTAAAATACATTATATATTGCAGACTATTTATTATTTAACCAGGAGAAAACCTGTTGCGATACATTATTCTTTAAGCATCCAAGGACCCCTGTCAAGAAGGGAAGCAAAACAATATAGAGATGTTATCTACAGATTAATATCTTCCAGTTGGGCGTGAAGAGCTTTATGTTGAGATAGATTGGTATTTGTTATATGCAGTAAAATGTTAACTTCAAGATTGAGGAAGATAAAAATACAAAAACAGTTACATTTATAAAATAAATAGACAAGAGACATTATACAGGCAGTCCTTTGGGGTTAGCTGTATAATTGAAGAAATTGAGAAGCGGGTGGAAAAAGTAATGAGAAGTGAAGGAGATGGGTAATTTAAACCTAAAATGTGATCATGTAGCTGCAGTGTGCAGAGGTGATAGGTGTGGGAAATGTGGTGAGGATCATGATATATTGGATTGAAGTGTGGAAATTGTGTCATATGCTGATTCTGTGAAGAGTGAAGCAATCAGAGGTTGGTAGCAGTATATCAACTGAGAGGTGGGAGTCTACAAGAAGAGACACGCTGTCTCAGGAAAGGTTTTCACCTAATTCGTTTATAGTTGATAAAAATCGCATTTCCTGCATTTTTGGTGGAAATTATGTGGGCAGCAAAACCTGTGAATACGTCTTCAGGCATAAAACAAGCTGTTGATAGGGAAGCAGAAAAGTTTCTTGGGATTGAGGTCTTTCCAAAAGATCTGAGTAGTAGTTGTATAAGAAATAAATGGAAGTTGCAGAACATGGGTGATGAGCGCGTTTAATGTTGTACATCCTGCAATAGAATGCAAGGAGCCTCATTGCTTAAGGGCAAGAATTTAAAGGATATGTAGATTATACTATAGTCTATAGCATAATCTACATATCTTGGCTATGGATTGACACATTGATGGCTTAATATAATTTCAACTGATAGGTTGTATAAAAATTCGCCCCTGTACAGTTGTCATGAACAGGGAAAATAGAGACCAAAAACGGTTTTTGTACCAGGCTGTAAACACGTTTATTTCTGCTGTAAAGTTGGACATTTTAACATGAGGGTCTATGGGGATTGGCCATGGGATTGGCTCGCTTTTGATGCCAGTCTCAAGTGGCCATTGGAGGAACTGCAGATTTTGGCACTTACGAAACATCCGGATGGAAAATGTGACTGGCCAAAATTCAGTGTTGTGCCTGAACGCTTTCATATTTTGGGCGAACGTGAAATGGAAGTACTGTATAATACAGTCTGTATTACTGCCTGATGAACGTTACTGTGAACACGTTCATTCTGGTGTCAGTGAACGACGCTCTCTCAGTTTAACCTCGTTCATTAGGGCGCCAGATTTTATAGAGCCTTCCCTGCGAAAACCCGGCTACAAACCGTAAACAAGCCTTCATATGTAGCGGAAAACACACGCTATCTGGCAACACCAGGACCAGTGTTGCACCGCCGCATGCGTCTTCAAAAGCGACAGCAGCATGTAGGCGACAAAGCAGCAAGGACGCGTCGTATGATCATTTAAACAAGTTTTAGGTCGGTGAGGATGGGAAAAATCTCATTTCTGTGCAAACTTTGCCCGCCGGCATTCAAAAAGAAAATCCGAACTTCACATCCACAGTAAACCTGAAACGGCGTTAAAGCAACAATGGGGAAATGCTGTCCCCTCAATGCTAATGTAAACCC
>JAOEHI010002474.1:0-11644 GCA_025447815.1 Percopsis transmontana
TGACAAATGTACAGTTGCGGGCAATAACACTTGCATGCTCTGGCGCAATCACCCCCCCCCCCCCCCCCCCCCCCACACACACACACACACATATGTACGTGCCAGAGAAACGTGTATATATACACACACAGCCACGCTCCACACTAAAACCAGACCAGACACCTGATTTTGTAGACGGCTACCATTTCTTTGCATTGTTAAGCGACTGCGTGTGAGTGTGTGTGTGTGCTCAGCTGTCTGTGTGTCTGGCTCACAGCACATCAACAACGATCACATCCACGGGGAGAAGAAGGAGTTCGTGTGCCGATGGGAGGAGTGCTCCCGCGAACAGAAGCCGTTCAAGGCCCAGTACATGCTGGTGGTTCACATGCGTCGACACACAGGAGAGAAGCCCCACAAGTGTACGGTGGGTAATGAATAGAGCAGGGCTTCATCTTCCCTCCGACAATTACAATTAAAAGAGCTTTCGTTGTGAAGCTCTACGAGGCACTGCCCCCAACTTGGTGTAATGTCTCTAATTTATAGCAGATCTGGCCGGTTACATAGTTGTTGTTTGTTTTCAGCATGTGTTGTCGATGGTATGCCCACGGCAACACATGCTTTAGTAGAATTGTGCCTATTATGATAGTATGAAGGTTGTGCACGGCAAGAAACATGCTGCCAATAGTAAAATAATAGCACATTATTCTTCTAAATCCAAATCTAATCGTTTTAATTCATCTGAGCAATTTTACAGTTTACAGAAGTTAATCTGGCGTCCGACACAGTGTAAGAAAAGATTAGTTGATGAGATTCCATGAGACGGGCGTCTTAAATCAAGTCATATGGTCTTGAAACAATAGGAATAGCATCTTAAGCCTTAATACAGAACAAATACACTTGCTAAGATTACAATTCTTTCACTGAGCTTCGGCTAACAATACCTAAGTGATGTTTTAGACCAAAAAGGTATAAATGATATGTTTTCAATTATTTACACTGCTAGAAATAAAATCTCTATTGTCATTGCTCTGATAAGTTAACCTGACACCTTTCCTGGGGAGTTATTACTACTACAGTACCAAGTAACCATAGCTACGCTGGGGAGAACCTGACAGAAAGGGTTCCCGTCAAATGTGGCAGTCGCCTAACGTTTTTGACCCCCTCCCTCCCCCACACAGTTTGAGGGTTGCTCCAAGGCCTACTCGCGCCTGGAGAACCTCAAAACACACCTGCGCTCGCACACGGGCGAGAAGCCCTACGTCTGCGAGCACGAGGGCTGCCACAAGGCCTTCTCCAACGCCTCCGACCGCGCTAAGCACCAGAACCGGACGCACTCCAACGAGGTACGTATACCCCCCCCCCCGCCCCTCACCCCACCCTAAGCCCCATCCCACCACCGGTCTCTCCCACACCCTACAACATCACACAGACTCCCTTATAGACCCTGCCATTAGGAATTCCCTTAGACTTCCTCTTTCGAGCCTTGCCCTTACCAGGCTTAGCCTTTCTTTGGAAGGGTCGCTATCTAAGAGACGAGTCGCTGAGAGATTGAGGCATCAGGAAAAGTGTGTGTTTGTGTGTGTGTGTGTGTGTGTATTATGCAGTGTTCCAAATTTTCAGAGCATTGTAACAGCATTTGCTCAGGGTTTCAGCACCCGGGAATTGCTCGAAGAAACTAATTCCTGTCCTGTTTCCTGTGTGAAAGTGTGTGTGTGTGTTCGTGTGTGTGTGTGCATACATGCTTGCGCACAGGTGTGCATGTCTGGATGTGAATGCATGCGTGTGTTCCTCCAGTGTGTGTGAGGGTGTGTGTGTGTGTGTGTGTGTGTGCGCACGCGAGAATGTGTGTGCGGGCGCGCCGGTGTCGGCCGGGCGCCTCTTGCGCACGGGTGCCGGCGGGTAAATAATGAGCCGTAGGACTAATGAGCGCGGCGGCCCACAATGCATTAGTGCGCATCAGGCTGGCGCCCCCCTGCCGGGAGGGACCACCTGCAGCTGGGCGAGGGGAAAATGAAACCTGGAAGCGTTTCAGAAGCCCCGCTGCCTATCCATCAGGGAGGGCCGGGGCGTGCGCGCGCACACACACACACACGCACACACACACACACACACACACACACACACAAGAGCGTGAATTCGAGTGCATTTGCAAACACCCCACACACGAGCAGACGCACTAAGTGCTTGCAAACGTCCTAGACTGAATCGTTAGCTTTGTCCTATGTCATTCTCTCTCGGTAACTCTGAACAGCTGAACTGATGTTGTCATGTGCCTATGTTAAATGCACGCATGGGGGGAGTAGAGAGGAGTGCGAGCCACTGAGCATTCAGGTGCATAATCTCAGCATGTCAAACCAAAACATGAAAATGTTTTGTACCGCCGGTTTCGACCGCCAAGGCAATTCCAGACACAAACCGCTGAGTGTACCTTTAAAATGGCTGCAGTGTTTAGTGCTGATTGGTCTTATCAAGAGTACAGGACTAGCATACAGCTAATCTTTGAGAAACATCTAAATAACTACAAGCACAGTCTATCAGTCTTGTATATAGTAGTATATAGGCCTATGCTGCTAATAGGCCTACGAGCCGTGCCAAAACGATCCCAGCTGAACTCCATTAATCCGTTCGTCTCCAGAAACCCTATGTGTGTAAGATCCCAGGCTGCACCAAGCGCTACACGGACCCCAGCTCTCTCAGAAAGCACGTCAAGACGGTCCACGGGCCCGACGCGCACGTCACCAAGAAGCAGCGCGCCGACGTGCCGCCCCGGCCGCCGGCGCCAAGGGAGAACGGGGAGAACGAGACGGGGCCCAGGGAGAGGCGCCGGGAAGACAGGACATCAGACAGCGGCTCCCCTAGAGGCGTGGGGGACTACCTGCATGTCAAGTCCATCAAGACGGAAAACTCTGTGGTAAGATCAGTTAACTTTCTATTCTATTAAGTTTCTGTGCGGATCTACGCAGATAAAAAGGTCTAACATGGGGACTACAGCTTGAGCAGTCTTGTGTTTTGGTTATTTAAGAAAATGACTTAACATCTCTATACTAAAAATTGCACGCCTCCTTATTCTAAATACCAACTGCATTCGTCTTTTTTACGAGACGCAACACTAGAAAGTTGAATAATGGATTAACACAAGATACTTCCTGTTACCAGCATGCCTCTTTATGCCTACAAGTCCTAACCTCTCAGTTCTAAAAGGCTCTGCTTTCTGCTTGATTTTATCCCGTTCTCTCCCTTTCTAAACTTTCCTTAAGGACAGGCCTTGCTAAGGTGAGCATAGCTTCTGTTCACGACAAAGTCTTTCATTACCATGCATCAGCATAGGGTTTGATTCCAAAATGATGAAGTTCTTCATCATTCAATCATGAAGTCCACTGTCTTCAATGAGTAGGTCTCATTGATGTTAAACGTAATTATGGGATCATTTGGAAAACAATAATACTGCCGAAGATCTTTGCTTTGCTAAATAGTGACGTCTCTGCTGATGATAGGTTTATGAAATATGTAATACTTTTTTTTCTGTTTAAAGCCAAGGCATTTTGGAGTCAAACCACTCAAATATTTACACGCCTCATTTCATCAACAAGGACTTTATGTTAGGAAAGCATTGGTGCTGTGAGTTTCCTCTAAAGTCACTTTCACTGTTTGCTACATTGTGTAAGGGCATGATAGTTTTTCCTTCCCCAGAGGAATGCTATATAGTGCTTCAGCTCAGCGGCTAACAGACCTATCACACACATATCTGAGAGCTCTGCCATGATAAAAGTCACCCCAGGATTAATATTCCAGCACCAAGGACTGCTTTTGGTGCACTGAGGAATCTGTGCCAACTATCAAGCTGTGATCAAGACCGCCTTTTAACTCGGAATAAATTGGTGTTGTCGGTGAAGCTGCAAATGTGGGCGGAGCCGATTCAGTGGGCATCGCTTTATTTGACAGTTGAAATAGTTGAAGCTAATGTGACAAAATACGGCAATGCCATCGCAGGAATATCATGCAAGCACGGATAATAATGTGTATTTACTTGCGGGAAGTCACTATATTTTCATTGAATCTAATGTAAACCTACAATACTGCACCTACGTTTTAAGTTTTGTTTATTTACACACATACACACATTGATGACAAAACATTCACCTTAAAAATAAGACCTTGAGCAAAACAGAATTTCTCAAGACCCCATAATTAATAAAGCAATTCTAGAGTAATAAAGGAATTTAAGAGATTATAAATAACTCAAGAAAATTAAATACTAACCTAAAACACCAGGGGGGTACCTTACCTCAATGTAAAAACCCTAACTATGGGTTTCAGAGAGAGAGAGAGATAGAGGCAGAACCTGATGATCTAACGGCCCGATGACGGGGCCGGGGCGTGCTGGCTCGGGTTCAAGCACGCTTTCATCCTGCCCATTTGTAATTCACAGACAGACTAAGGCGGTCTGTAATCTGCAGCGCACCCCCTCCCTAACTACACCCCCCCCCCCACACACACACACACACCCCCCCCTCGCTACACTCATTATTTACAATTAAGCCGAGGGAAGATAAAAGAGCGCGTGATTCGTTGTTCCTTGCGTCACTTTAACCGCTGGACCACTTTATCCTGGTGGGGGGAATGTGTTTTTACTGCCTTTTTTTTTTTTTTTGGAAGGATAAACATGTTTTTTATACTTTTCTCAGTTTTACTGTCTGTTGCCCCTTCCTTCCCCTTCTCTCGATGTTTCCTTTCCTTCCTATTATCCTCCTCCATTTATCTCCTCACAACTTTCCATCCACTGTCTTTCATTCCTTGCATGTTATTGTCCCGTTTTTTTCGGACTCCTGCCCCACCTGCACCCCCTTATACCCATTTACCCTCTCCCCCTTTCTCTCTATTTTCTGCTTTCCGTCTCCTCCTTCCTACGCCGGTCTCTCTCCAGGTGTATCAGTCCAGCCCTGGCGGTCAGTCGTCATGTAACAGCGAGTCATCGCCACTTGGCAGCGCCGCCAACAATGACAGTGGAGTAGACATGGCGGCGCTCAGCGGGGGGAGCCTGGGGGACCTCACAACCCTGGACGACCTGCCGGCGGTGGACTTCCTGGGGTCCGGGGGGTCGCCCGGCGGGGCCACGGCGGTGGGCCTTCACCTCCGCAAGCAGCTGGGCACCAGCCACTGCCTGGAGCAGCTGAAGAGGGAGAAGCTGAAGACGGTGAGGGACTCCTGCCTGTGGGCCGGCAAGCCAGCACCCCCGGCCTATGGCACCGAGCTTCCACCCATAACGACAGGCGGTGAGTTCAGGTTGGGACTTTCTAAGGCGCAGTGGTCAGGGGATACTCGGCGGATCATTTAGGGTGAATGCACACCTGGGATTTTGTATTCATTCATTGTTTGGGTTATTTTTCATTCTGGTAACTTCTGTCTCTGTGGTTTTTCAGGGTCCCTCCTGGAGAGTACAGGGATCGGTAGAGGTCCCCTGTCTTTCCTCGTCCCCGGCCCAGGAGAGCCGGTGCCTGGTAAGACCACCTTGCTGGACCCACGGTCCGAGCGCCGGGACAGCACGTCAAGCACACTGAGCTCTGTCTACACCCTGAGCCGCCGGTCCTCCGGGATCTCCCCCTGCTTCTCCAGCCGCCGATCCAGCCAGGCGTCCCAGTTTGGCAACAGCCGCCTCAACAACGCCAGCTCGGCCGACTCCTACGACCCCATCTCAGTCGACATCTCCCGCCGCTCCAGTGAGGCCAGCCAGTGTGGAGCGGGGGGTGGCGGAGGAGGGGGCCTGCCTAGCCTCCTCAGCCTGACCCCAGCTCAGCACTACCGCCTCAAGGCCAAATATGCCGCCGCCACGGGAGGTGCACCCCCCACGCCTCTTCCAAACATGGAGCAAATGAGCCTCAAAACCCGCATGGTGCTTTATGGAGACCCGCAGGAGTTCACCGCCTTCAGTGGCCTGTCTCCCAGACGCAGCAGCAACTACACAGCTTGCAACATGATGCCCCACGAGGTTCCGTCAAACATCCCCCGCAGAGCCAGTGATCCGGTGAGACGGCCAACACTGGAGTCACTAGGCCAGCGGCAAATACAGCGTTACAACAGCATGGGTGCCCTCGCCAGTAGGGGAATCATGCAGCTTCATCCACCTTTCGCAACAGATCGCAGACTCTTAGCCCAGCAGGGTTTCCAGCGATCGGACGGCAGCCTTCATCAGCACCCCTACGGTCCCCGACCACCCAGCATCTCCGAGAACATTGCCATGGAAACCATGGTGGGCGAAATTCCTGAGGAAGACATGATGTTAGTCAATGTTGAAGGGCAGAACCTCAGGAATGCGACTGAGGGCATTGCATGCAATGAATTAGCGACTCACCAACCAGCACAAACCTTCCAAGGCAAAACCAACCACCCGCCACAGTCATATAACAGGAGAAGAATGGCTGTTTTGGATGCTAACATGAACCCATCCACCCAGAGTCTTCCCGCTGCTTGCAACGTGAGTCCAGGACAGCAGCAGCAGCACCAGCAGCTATTTCTGTCTCCGGAAAGGTGCGTTAGGCCCAATATGCCTGTCCACTGGAATGAAGTTTCCTCAGGAACTGTAGAGGCCAGCCATCCCCAGCCTAAGTCACAGGCCAGTGGGAACTTGGCTGTCCTCCAGCAGAACCAGAACTTTGGATCTTTTCACATCAATCTCTCCACCCAGCAGATAGAGAACCTTGCACATGCTGCACAACAGAGATGCTCACAGCACAATGGTTTCCCTAAGACAAATTGCATTCAGCAGGGATTCCAGGAGACCTCAAATCTCAATTACCCAATTAAGTCACAGTATAAGTTCAATAAGGGTATTGCTCATTATGATAATAACGGTAATACCAGCAATCATCTGCCTTCTAATAACAAGGCAGGAGACAATATGAGCATGGTAAGCCCCACCCACACAGAGCAGACAGTTGATATGCTCTACAACAGATTAGAAGGCCAAACAGTGCAAGTCAAACTTGAGGATTGTGATGGGTCCTATAGAATGTGTAACATGGCATCCCAGCATTCAATCCCAAGTGGGAATCAAGGACTGCTGCCAAGGCCACCAGCAGAGCCCAAGTTCGTAAATAGACATCCTTCAAGGTCAAATACGATGCAGCAAACAAGACTTTTGCAGGGTAACCTCAACCCAGGCTATGCTAACCCAGATACCACAGCTAATATGTGTCGCACGGCTAACGAGCAGCACTGCAATGACAAGTCTGAGGACAATGCCATGTACTACACAGGGCAGATTCAGGTGTTCGAACCCAACGGAAACCTGGGCCATCACACTTCTGTGGTGGACGTATCCCGCCTTGTCGCAAGTGGCAGCGACAGCGCGGTGACGCCTACCAGGTCCTATTCCAACCGGGCGTCCAGCACTGTGGACTCCAATGGTCCACCGGACCAGACACAGATAGACTTCGACAGCATGCTGGACGACGGAGACCACTCCAGCCTCATGTCGGGAACGCTGAGTCCGGGTCTCCTCCAGAGCGTGTCCCAGGATTCCTCACGCCTCACCACGCCAAGGAACTCAGTCACACTCCCCTCGGTGCCCGGGACGGGAAATATGGCCATCGGGGACATGAGTTCACTGTTGACCACACTGGCAGAGGAGAGCAAGTTCCTCAACTTGATGTCCTAGCTACACATCCATCCAATACTTTCCCAAGTAACAGGGAATTCATTTGTTTCAAAACTAGTTTCAACACCCGACTAACACACAGGCATAAACTTTTACTAGGATTACCAAGAAGGAGTTGTGTGTCTGAACACCGCTGTGTGACTCCTGTTCACTGTACAGTCTCATTTGTATGAGTATTTAAAATGGCAGTTTTCTATCTGTTGAAAAGCCATATTTTTTGCCTTAGGTTTAGTGACAACGACAAACAGCACAATTCTTTTTGTTGTACATGGTTGTACATATCTGCAGTAAAATCAGTTATTAAGTGCCTGGCTCAGCCGAAACATATGCATGAGGTGCATATGAGACCATTTATTCTGGAAATGCAACCGGGTACCAATTTGATACTCATATACTGTATATACTGTATATATATGGAATGTATTATCTCCAAGTTGTTCAGAGATTTTACATTGTAAACTTAGGCACATTACTTAAAATAAACTATCTTTACCATGTCGTAATGAGAGGAAAGTTTTCGATATTTGCAAAAGCAAAAAGGAAGAAAATAGTCTAATGCTAACTTTACAGCAACATTATTTCACTTTACTGTCAGTCCTCCGTGTTGATTTTTTTTTTGTAGATTAATTCTGTAATTGCTGTGTCGGGCATCTAAGACTTGAATATCGAAACCCATGCAAGCAGCGAGATGGACAGAGGACTCTAGTAACTTGCACCTCCATCCACAACTTCTAAAGAGAGAATCAAATGTTCTTTTGTACATTATGAAGCCGCTTTGTTGTGCTAGGTATATGTAAATCTTATTTGTACATTTTTAAGAAATACAATATTGACATTGTTTTATACACACGCTGTTTGTGTTTTGATTTGCCTTGATGTTCTTTGTGTGATGATCTTTTGTGGCGTGTCGAGGTTAAAATACAATAGCACATGAGGGATATATCATCTAGCTGAATCATCATAAGGGATTTTAGGGGTACTGTACCTATGGTTATGTCTTGTAAATAAAAAGGTCATAGGTTCCATCCTCTGAACAGTCAGGGTGTGGGGTTCAGATAGACGGGGAAGTTTGTCATGGATCATTAAAAAAAAGAAACAATACAATATAATACAATCAAACTTTATTTCAGATCAAATGAGATGATATTGGATTTAAAATATCCTCTGGGGAAAAAGTTATTGTAGACATGTCGAAGTCTAACATGAACTATCCTCCATCAAGCCCACTTAGTTCATATCCCGCTTCTCTGAACAACTGAAGACTAATCATCACAGCTGCCCTTGATCGCTTGCCTTAGATGTAGACGTGTTGATTGCTTAAATAATTCAGGAGAAAAACGTTCTTTTTTTTTGTCTTTCAAGCCACGTGGTGTTGCACCCCTTGCCGACAATGCACTTTCTCCCAAAACCTTTCTTGCAGCCTGTCAGACCGTGGAAACGCACCATCTTTAAAAGCTCTTTCAAGGAGTCTTTGAAAGAAAAAAGAAAAGAAAAACAACCTTGCCCCGGTCTTATCCTGCGTGAGCAAAACAACATTGACATAATGTAAATTCTTAAAGCCAGAGTCTGATGAAGCAGGCTGCTAACAGGGGGTGGGGGAGCCTAGACACGTGTAAGCGTGGCTTCTGCAGCTAGCTCGGCGTGTTCTTCAATATTAGCACTGACAGTGCGGCCCAGAGGACGCGCCGGCTGATCCCCACATAAAACGCAGCGGCTGGAAGGGAGCGCGAGGTCTGGGGACGCAGCTCGGAGCGCAAGGCGAGGGGAACAAATGATTTTAGTCTGTCAGGGAACTCTACCGAGGATACGTTTGATCTGGCGGTTTTGATTGCTTTTGCCACTGGAATTCCTTATTCTCTCAGAGATGTGAATTGGCGGAGGAAAATAGCCCCGGGGTGTGAAGTCTAACCAAGTCCCAAAACAGAGGTGGAGATGAGGCCTGGGGAGAACCTGCATTACCAACAACTCCGCTTATTGATGGAGATAATGGAGTGAGAAAGATGATACAGGGTTTTCGGCACTTGAGTCAGAGGGCTCAGAGATTATAAATGCGAATTAATAAAGGATTGCTAACGCGTTACTTCAAAAAGGGATGTAGGCCTTATGATGGCAAAACCCGAAAACAAACTTCAACTGACAGTCTTAATAATTTTAAACCATATTTCGGTTATTCGGTGGACACTCCTATCAAGTGTAATGAAAAGTAGTTTGAGTACAGTATTTGTTTAATGTCAGGCCAGTGGAAAACAACATAAACGTCAATTCATACACAAAGAATGTGTATAATCCCTTTTGGTAATAAAAGCAAGCCAATTATTAGTATCCATATAAATGTACAAAAACACAGGTGGAATCTTGGTAGGGAACCCAAGTGCTATCTGTGTGCCCTTGAGCAAGGCACTTAAACTGCCCCCAGTTCTCTCCTGGACAGTAACACCTTCCCACTGGTCATAAGAATGTTGTACTGTACAACTCATTGAATGTCTTGTGAGGGCATCTTAAGCCGCAGCCTGTCTGAAGATGTCTCAATCGGTGCAACGAATTGGATCCTTGACACCGCCTATAGTTATTAGAGAGGGGAATTTACGATTTATCTCTGGGCATACATGCTAAACCACTTAAGCAGGCATGTCCGCTGCGAAGTTAAAAAGGCTTCAGAGGAATGCGTTTTACAGCTTGTCTCGCGTTCCCCTGGGTCTCTGGGAAGGGCGGGGACCTGATTTATGGAGGCTTCTTTATGAGCGACAAGATTTTCAGCACTCGGACATCCCTAGACACAGCTGCCCACGGCCATCACTGACGAGATGCGAACGCAGACGGGGCACGGCCCGAGACGGCAGCTGCTAGCTCCGACATGTTAGCGTACAAGGCCTACATATGTATTAAGCTTATACAGTAGACGCTTCAGAAAAAACAGGTAGAACAGTTCCAACCGATGCAACACACTATTTGAGTTCACTGACTTTCCTCTTACCCTGCTGGAGAGCTGTGTTAGTGCATGGTTGGTGTAAATACTGTGCTTTCAGGTGCCGGTTTGTATCAGCTTGGTCAATATAATGACATAAATAATGGTTGAAAAGCTGCATCATGCATCTTGCAGCTAGAGAATAGGTGGCTTACTTGATGAATAAACTCATCTTTGACAGCCATATTTGAGAGATCCATGCTAAAATGTGTGCTTTCCCTGTATACATAAATAAAATGGGGTTAGATATATCAGTTTTCAGCAATTCTCCCAAATATCGACATAGGTATCATATAAAAAAAATCCAGTTTCAGCCAGGCTCTAATAAATACTGTAAATAAACAGTATTTATAGAGAGATCTATAAATCTCAGAACCTTTCAGGTAAAATCTTTTACTTTATACTTTACAAGCCATATTTCCGGGCCTCCGCATGGCATTAAATGACTTGTTAAAGGGGGAATTGTTTGCAGCTTGGGGGCCCAGGAGAGCGAGGCCGGGGCCCGCTAATGACGCCTTAATACAGTGCTCCTGTCCACCCTAACAGGGCCATGACTGATTGGCCCGGCCCTGCGAGCGCGGCAGAGAGCCACGCGGGCACACACCCAGCGATCTATCACCGGAGAGGAGCTCCAGACGCGCAGCCGGGTCGGCGCTGGAGAGGTCAGACACCTGGCAGAGAGGAGGCAGACTTTATCCGCGGAAAATTAAAGATGCCACGCGTGTTGAGAAGAGCACAAAGTCCTCAAGTGTGTTCCTCAAGTTGGATTACGAACACACGATTGTTTACTTAAGGGATACTCAGGTCTAAATGGTTACATACAGTATATTGTGTTTTAAGAAAAGAACATTTAGTGTTAAAACAACGGGAACAAAGAAACAAATTAATGTAAAAGCACGCGGGAAGACATTTGGAGTAGAAATGCGCGCATGACACGACGTGCACACAAGTTACTAAACACTGTAGCCCAGTGGTTCTTAACCTGGGTTCGATCGAACCCCAGGGGTTCGGTGAGTCAGTCTTAGGGGTTCGGCGGAGGATAA